>JAKWJD010001760.1:33262129-33441476 GCA_027705065.1 Solanum peruvianum | reverse complement strand
AGGGATTTTTGTAAATTGAAAAAAAGTAAGGATAGAATGTAATTTAGGTATTTACACTATTGATTTATGTAATTATACTTAAACTAAAGATATGTCGACTCACAAATGTACCGAAATGTCCTTTAATCTTTTTTTTTAAGCATGCTCGTGGAAGAGTTTTTAGAATTAAAAACTATCAAAGGAAAGAGATATTTATTTTAAACGATTAATTAAAAAAGAAAATACGACAAACAGATTAAAATACCGAAAGTAATATTTAGATCATTTTCTCGAAAACAATTACAAGTACTACATTTTATTTGTTAATCTTCAATATATGACATTAATCAAACAGTTTTCAAGATAATAAAGGAAGCAACCAAGGCTATTTTTCAAAACAAACAAAGTCAAAGGTCAAAAACCACGCGTACGTGTTGACGATAAAATAGAGACTTTCATCTGATTAGTACACTTAATCTGTGTTTAAGATAAGACTTCTTAGTACTTTGACTTAATAAGTAAGTATGAACAAACATAAAATCCTTTTTGTTTAAAGTTAAAAACAATATGTGTTAAGTTGAAGGGAGTGTTTCAACTAGTGTTTCGTACATTCTCCACAACGACTAGTTTCAAGGACTAACTTGTCCCGGAACCCCATGTTGTGCATACATACATGACAATATTTATATAGCCAAATGTTATTACTGTATAAATTTTACAGTGACAAAAAATAAATTACATTTATTCATAAAGAATGTGAGTACAAATATATTTATCCTTGATTCGAGGGTTATTTATGACGTAATTCCCGAATTTGAATGATTTGAACTTGAACTTTATAATTCGAGAGCCATTAGTGCTGTATTTCTTGAACTAGAATGATTTAGACTTGATTTTCATAATTCGAGGGATGTTAATGACGTATTTTTCGAGCTAGGATGATTTATAGTTGATCTTCATAATTCGAGGGCCGTTAATGACATATTTCTATAATTAAGATGATTCGAATTTGACTTCTTCATAGATATTCCATGAATTTGATGAACATTCGAGATTTTAGTCTCTTTATGAAATTTTCGAGATGTCTTTTCAAGAAAATATAGTACACCATTTACATAGATAACTAGGATTTAGAATTGATAAGTCTCCAAAAATCCTAGTTAAGAATTAAACACGTACACTAGTAGAGTCAAAACTTAAATTGAACTGGTCTTGTAGCCACAAAAATTTTGATGTCTACACCAAGTTACGATAGAAAGGGTGTGAACACCAACTAGACGCCTTTTTGTACGTAGATCGCTTGCAATTTGTGATTGTATATTAAGGGTAAGGTCTAGTCCCCATTCCGTCTTCTCCATAATATGATAGACAACACATCCAAAACTTAATATTTTTTTTTTAAAAAAAAGTAGGTTTAGTATGGCTAAAGTTAGAGTAGAAATAATTTTTTTTATATTAAGTATATGTAATAGCACCAATTAACATGTAACTTAGTATATTAAATTTCTTGAGTTACCAATCCACACGAATCAATTGTTATAGATTATACATGTTGGTAACTGAATTTCAGTTATTCAGCGCGTTGAACTTGAAGCAGATTTTGCTACATGTAACGATTATATGATATAATTTTTACATATAGCAAATGTCAAGAGATGATCAATGAAATGTTTGCTTATCCATGCAATATAGCCAAAAAAGAAAAAAAAAGCCTCAAAATCAATTTTAAAATGACAAATTGGTTTAAAGAAAGACCTTAGGATAGATAGAAATTGAAACGTCAACTCTATTTTTAGAAACTTATTAGACATGTCCCACACCTATAAATATGTCTGAACACATCTTTCCTTTTCCTTTTCATATTCGATTAATGTTTTGACCACATAATAGTCTTCATTTATAAGTTAACAAGTGATTAGTGCAACATCCTATTATAGGATTCATGTATTTTCCCTCTTAATCTCTCTAGTAATTAAGATTAGTTAAATATTTATATAATTGAACTTTGAATGAAAGGACAAAGAAATTTATGTGCAAGAGAAAACTTTTGACTTATATTTCCATTATTTTTGGAATATTATGGGGATCAACCATCCCAGAATATGACAACATCATAATGTGGACATTGCCATTATAGGTTTTACTTTGACCATTTACAAGCCTCACGTGCTGTTGAAGAATTCTTATCACTAGTCACTCCACAAAAAAAATTGATAAAAAAGGAAAAAGAAATACTCTCTCTCACTATAACTTGTCCATTTTGACAAATCAATAAAGGATAAAAAAAAATTCTATTATACCTTTATTTAAACTTTTCGAAAATTTCCAAATTTTAATTCATTCCTTTTGAAATCATAATTAATAAGGATAAAATTATAACTTCACTATGTTAATATGTTATCTTAATATCTGTGTCATTTTTTAAGTGGACAACTATATAAGGACATAGAGAGTATATGTTAATTTGAAAGCAAAAGGCATAATCCTTGTGAATTTGTTATGAAAAGTCAGTTATACGCTCATATAATTGTGACGACCTATTATACATCTGAATGACTTAACCCAGACAAACATATGACCAGTCACACCATGATAAGAAAGTGTTTCACACTCACACCATGTCATCACCAGGTCATTGTCACATCAATAATTACGTCAAATCTTTTAAAAGAAAATTCATGTCACTCAATTTCTTCTTCATCCCTATACACCATCAAACACAAGCACCATTAACATAACTACCATTATTGTTATTTTCAACAAATTTACTTCTCCACTACCATATATTTAACCACCCATAATCAAATTCACCACTGGAACCTTTCCACAATCATTGTCGTCATCATAAAAAATTGATGACAAACATCATAAATTTAACTAAATTCACTATTAGAATCACATTACTATCATTGAAATTCATCACGATCATAACCATAATATAGCATCCACAATAAAGTCACAAGTTTCATTGTCATTATCGAAATTAAAACTCATACCACCACTAATTTTTCACCCATCACCTAACCCACCACAAAAAGTTATCACAATATACAAATTTCATTCAAGATCAAAAAGGAGAATTTCAAAAAATTGCAATATTTATTTGCAAAGATTTTAGTCAAACAATTAAAAATTAGTGCTCGATTAGCTATTACTGATTTTGAGGAAAATCTAGAGAGGATTTTTCTGAGAGAGAAGAAAGATTTGTGAACAATCATTAAAAACATGAAATTGTGAATAATCTAAAAAAATTTACACAAAAAATAAGATCTGAAAATTATAAAGTAGTTTTGATTATTGATAAAGTGAAGACATGGTTTACTACTTGTTGTTGTATGTGTACTCTATCTGCAGATGACCTGTGCAATTATGAGAGATTGCGGCGTAGAAGAAAGAATGCAGAAATAAAGAAGAAAAAGAAGGAAAGAAATATGGAAAGAAATAAAGAGCAAAAGAAATAAAAAGTAGCAATTCAAGTAAAAAAAAGAATGAAATAAAGAAGTTACAATTCAAGTCAAATAAGGAAAGAAGTAAATATAGACAAATTCAAGAAGGAAAAGGATTTGTAATTCCTCTCCTTGTAGAAGTAGAAGGCAAATCAAACACTATAAAAGGATCAAGAAGTTGAAGGAAAAAATGTCTTTGCATAAACACAAATCGAGAAAATTCTCTAGCAAAGTCAGATCGATAGTTATTGCATATTCACGAAATATATCATTTTGAGAGCAGTAGTTATTGGAGAAAAAACACAGGCCTTCATCACAGCAATCTAAGGACCAGGTTCACGAGTTCTGTTCCACACTGAACTATTGACTGTTGAAGTCTGATCAATTAAAGTCTAGGGTTATTAGTATTTGTTGATTTGTTTTAAGTTTATTATTGAGCTGTAATAATTCCTGAATTGTGTAAGAAGAAGTGGGTTTGACTTCTTGGGGGTAGAGTCTTAAGAGAATTGTAACAAGAAGTGGGTTTGACTTCTTGGGGGAAGAGGTTGTGAGAATCGTAAACAAAAAGTGGGTTTGACTTCTTGGGTGATTAGAGTTAAGAGGAAATGAGAGTTATTGTAAACAAGAAATGAGTTTGACTTCTTGTTGAGTGGAGAGTTTTCGATTATGGTTAATCGTAAAGGATAGAAGTTTAGAGTTACATTTATTGATTAACTGAGTTGTAAATCTTTAATTAATATAAAATTTAGGTGTGATTTTTTCCCTTCCTTGAGTTTGGAAGGTTTCCACAATAAATCTTTGTTTTATTATGTTGCGACAGAATTACAACAACTGCTTCTTGTATTAGGGTAAGGTTTCATTATTAAGGAATGACTAATTTTAGATGTCTTGCCAGAATTTTATTTTATTTTGCTTAAGAATGCAAGGTTTTTTTATTTAATTAATTAAGAAGATTTAACCATACAAAACATGGGAATTGAAACTAGATGATCCAGTTCCCATAACATCTCTTTTAAGGGCAATCTTTACAAGCAAACGAGATGCATAAAAATATATAAGGTTGGTTGCATATCGTGTGCGGTTCCTTCATTTTCCTTCCGTGTACTGCTAATGTATCTGCTACCATATTAGCCTCCCTCAGGACATGCTTCTTGGTTGGCACCTTAAAGTACCGTAGTATCAACCTGCAATTAGTATAAATGTGTTAGTATATGAGATTGTTATCATGTAAGGTGTCAAGTACTACCTTGGAGTCGGTTTCCACCGGTAATTGCTTAAAATTCCTACTTCACAGAATTTTATTCCATGCAGCAGCGCTAGTAATTCTTCATGAAGTGCATTTTGAGCTTTTACTTTACAAGAGTAGCCTACGACCCAATTTCCTAAGTGGTCTCGAATTACTCCTCCTATTCCACCATTTCTGGACTTCAGTTCATAGGAGCCATCAAAATTTTGTTTTAAGATGCCTTAAGGAGTTCTGTGCCCCAGTACTCTGGTGACTATTTTAAGTATTCCTATTTTTCCATATATTCCAAAGAATGATTCGAGTTAGAATAGATGTGGTCCCAGAGGAGTGTGTTTAATATTAAGAGCTTTTTAGAGGTGAATTTGGTCTTTGTAGTTACTCATGCTGAATTAGTAGAACTTGATATGCTCAATTTCGATGTCATTTAGGGGATGGATTGAGTGCATGATTGTTTTGCTTTCTAGATTGTAGAACTAGATTTGTCAAGTTCAATTTTCCAAATGAACCCATTTTAGAGTCGAAGGAGGGAAGTTCTATCCCTAGAGGTCGTATCATCTCTTGTCTTAAGTCCTGTAAAATGATCTCAAAGGGGTGTCTATATCACATTGTAAGAGTCAAAGATTTAGACTCCGAAAATCCTCCAATTGAGTTAGTCTACGTAGTAAGGTAATTTCCAGAGGTCTTTCCTAATGATCTTCTCGGAATCCCTCCCAAACGGGAAATTGATTTTGGTATTGACTTGCTATCAGATACCAACCCAATTTCAATTCCTCCTTATCGGATGGCTCTGGCCGAATTGAAAGAGTTGAAGGCTCAACTTAAAGATTTACTAGATAAAGGCTTCATTAGACCCAGTAATTCTCCATGGGGTGCTCCGGTTTGTTTGTAAAGAAGAAGAATGGGTCCCTTAGAATGTGTATTGATTATCGCCAACTAAATAAAGTCACTATTAAGAACTAGTATCCTCTCCCTCGGATTGACGACTTGTTTGATCAACTGCAAGGGGCAAGATGCTTTTCTAAGATTGACAGGAGATCGGGGTATCACTTACTTAGGGTGAGAGGTGAGGATATGCCAAAAATGGCATTTCGAACTAGATATGGTCACTATGAGTGCTTAGTAATGTCCTATGGTCTCACTAATTCCCCAGTGACATTTATGGATCTCATGAATAGGGTGTTTTGAAGTTACCTAGATTCATTTGTCATTTTTGTTCATTGACGACATCTTGGTATATTCAAAACATAAGGGTGGTGGTGTTACAAGTGCTTAAGGAGAACCAATTATTTGCCAAGTATAGCAAATGTGTGGTTGAGGTCACTTTCATTTCTTGGTCATGTCATCTCTAGTGAGGGGGTGGAGGTTGATCCAAGAAAAACCGAGGTGGTGAAAAATCGGCCTAGACCATTAACTCTAACCGATATTAGGAGATTCTTAGGTATAGCGGATTATTATCAGAGGTTTGTGGATTATTTTGCGTCCATTGTATCTCCCTTGACTACTTTGACCCAAAAGAGTAAGAAATTTGAGTGGTCGGAGGCATGTGAGAGAGGATTCTAAATCTTGAAAGATAAGCTTACTTCCGCTCCGATGTTGAGTTTACCGGAGGGTACCTAGGGATTCATTGTGTATTGTGATGCATCCCGAGTGGGTTTGGGGTGTGTGCTTATTCAACATGGGAAAGTAGTAGCCTATGCCTCTAGTACTTAAGGTGCATGAGAGGAACTATCCAACTCATGATCTTGGGTTAGCGGCCCCGGTTTTTGCCTTGAAAATATGGAGGCATTACTTGTATGGTGTTCATGTTAATGTGTATACCGACCATTAGAGTCTACAATATGTGTTTACTCAAAAGGAGTTGAATCTCCGACAAAGAAGACAATTGGATTGTTGAAGGATTACACATGAGTGTTCTCTACCACCCCGGCAAGGCCAATGTGGTTACAAATGCTCTAAGTCATATGACCATGGGTAGTGTGTCTCTGTAGAAGTAGCCAAGAAATACCTAGGAAAGATGTTCATAGGTTGGTTAGATTGGTTGTTAGATTGGAATATCTCCGTATAGTGGTTATATGGTCCATCATAACTCCGAGTCATCTTTGGTGGTTGAGGTGAAGTCTAAGCAACACCTTGATCAACCATTGATGGAGTTGAAGGAATCGGTTCTTGGTAAGCTCAATGAGTCATTCTCCTTACTTGGTAAGATTAATGAGTCATTCTCCTTAGGGGGGATGGTGTCTTGAGGTATCAAGTAAGGTTGTATGTTCCCAATGTAAATGGTTTGAGGAATCAGATTCTTGATTAAGCTCATTGGTACCATTATTCCATTCATTCGGGTTAAACAAACATGTACCATGACCTTAGTGAAGTGTTTTGGTGGGAAAGCTTGAAGAAGGAGATAGCGAAATTTGTTGGGAAATGTCCAAATTGCCAACAAGTGAAAGCCGAATACCAAAAGTTGGGTGGTTTACTTCAAGAAATCCAAGTTCCTACTTGGAAGTGGGAAAACATCAATATAGATTTTGTGGTAGGTTTATCTCGGAGACAAAAGCAATATGACTCATATGAGTGGTTGTGGATAGGTTGACCAAATTCTCTCATTTTATTCTCGTAAAATCTACTTATCAGCGGAGGATTATGCATGGATCTTCATAGATGAGATGGTGTGTGTCTCCATGGTACTAATTATCCATCATATCGATAGGGGTTCACAATTCACATCTAGGTTTTGGAGGTCATTCCAAAAAGGGTTGGGAACCAAGGTGAAACTAAGCACCACTTTTCATCCTCAAATGGATGGCCAAGCGGAGCGTACTATTCAAACCCTTGAGGATATGCTTAGAGCTTGTATAATTGATTTCAAGGGAAATTGGGATAAACACTTGCCTTTGGTGGAGTTTGCTAACAATAACTACCATTCATCTATATCTATGGCTCCGTATGAAGCCTTGCATGGTAGGAGATGTTGATCTCCAATTGAATGGTTTAAAGTGGTTAAGTCTTCACTTTAGGGTCCCGATTTGATTTATAAGACTTTGAAGACAGTTCATATCATAAGGAATCACTTGAAAATAGCCTATAGCTGGCAAAAGTCTTATGCCGACCATAGGAGAAAGGAGTTAGAGTTGAAGAAGGTGATAAAGTGTACCTAAAAATTTTGACTATGAAACGGGTGGTGATATTTGGTAAGAAAGGGAAGTTAAGTGCTCATTATGTGGGTCCCTATTAAATCTTGCAAAAGATTGGTAAGGTGGCCTATGAGTTGAGGTTGCCTAGTAAATTGGCTTTGGTTCATCCGGTGTTCCATGTTTCTATGCTTAAGAAGTGTATCAGTGATCCCGAGTGCATTCTTCCTATTGAGGGTCTTGGTGTGCAAGAGAACCTTTGTTATGAGGAGGTTCTGGTTCAAATCCTTGATAGACAAGTAAAGAAGTTAAGAAATAAGGAGGTGGCTTTCGTAAAGGTGTTATGGAAGAATCACCTAGTAGAGGGTGTAACATGGGAGGCCAATGCCGACATGAAGTCCCATTACCCTCATCTATTTGATAACTAAGGTTTGTTGTTCTTACTAATAATGAAAACAATGACTAAATTTGAAGTTGTTTTGATTTTTGGTGAAGTTTTGCAAAAATGCTCGTTATAGTGAAATTACGGCGAAGTTTGCCTATAGACTTGAAAATATTGTTTTTTGCTTGTTTTGAGTTCTATTGTTAATTTTTATATGGTGAGTCTTTAAGAAATGATGTAACATGGAAGAATCACCTAGTTTAGGGTGTAACATGGGAGGCCGACGCCGACATGAAGTCCCATTACCCTCATTTATTTGATAACTAAGGTTAGTTGTTCTTACTAATAATGAAAACAATGACTAAATTTGAAGTTGTTTTGTTTTTTGGTGAAGTTTTGCAAAAATGCTCGTTAGAGTGAAATTACGGTGAAGTTTGCCTATAGACTTGAAAATATTGTTTTTTGCTTGTTTTGAGTTATATTGTGAATTTTTATATGGTGAGTCTTTAAGAAATGATGTTGAGCATGTTGGTAAGTTGAGTTTTGGCATAATTGACTCATATATAGTATGTTGAGCTCATGTTGTTGTGAGAAGGAAATTCCTCATATTGTGGTTTTGAGCCTTATGTGTGGTAATTGAAGTGTTGAATTACTATGTGTAAAAATTCCATGATTAATACTGTAATTCATGTTTTTATGTATTATTGTTGGTTGGGCTGCTAGTCTTGAGTCTATTCCTTCCTTTTTAAGAATCTTAGTGTCATTCGGGGACGAATGTTCCTTAGCGGGGGGGGGGGGGGGATAATTTAATACTCCAAAAATCTAAGACATGTTCTAGAGCCTTCATAGGTGTCAAAAGGTTAGAAACTGTTTTAAGGTCATAAATAGTGTATTGTCATTTAGAAAGTTTAGGAATCAAAATGTCAAGGAACGTCCATGACGTCCGGAAACTAGTTCAATGAGGTGCTAGTGTGGCTTAGCCTATTTGACTAAGTTTTAGGAGTTGGAAAATGATGATATTTTGTGGAAGGGCGTATAACATGTATTAGAGTTAGTTTATAGTTGAAAATTCTGTGTACGACTCTCCAAGGACCAACCAAGGGCCCTTGAGGGGGACCCTTGCAATTTGGAAAAAAGCTGCCAAAAGGTAGTGCGCACAAACGAGTGCCAACGATGGATCGTGGGCCAATAGATGGTTCCTCGATGGACAGCATCGATGAACACTTAGCCAAATCCATGGAAGGCTTGTTTTGCACAATCTCTGAACCAAACGGTGGACCAACAGGACAGTTGGATCCTTGGTCCGTCGATTGACAAACGAGGTGTGGACGGGGAGTCGTCTGTGACAGACTGATTTTGCTGCACGTTTTAGTTTATTTAAATTAATTAATTAGGTGGTTATTTAATTATTTAGGGTTTTAGTGAGGTTTAATTAAGTGGACTAATGACCTATAAGAAGACCCTAAGATAATTAAACTAACCTAATCCAAACCCAAATTCTTCTCCTTCTTTCTTCTTTCTCTCTCCCAAGTTGAAGAATACCATAGAAGAGAAGGTCAAGGTGGGTTCTAGGGATGCAATCACCAAAGTTTCTCATTTATCTTCATCAAATACTAAGGTATGAGATTCCTTTCACCTTTGGGACTTGTTTCTCCAAAAGGTTCCTTCAAATTGATTTCAAAAGATGAGTTTTCATGTGGGTCTTTTCCAATCTCGAAATTGATCTTCCAAATTGATTTGTTTATGGTTTCTTTTGACTGTATTGATTATATTATGATGAATTATGACTACATTACATACTTATTGATGGATTGTTATAGTTTGTAGAAGATGACCTTTTCCCCTTAACCCAAGGTTGTGATCTTGAATTGAATTGTGTAGTACTGGTTCAATTGGTTTGGTTAGTGTGCGAATTACTATCATATATTTTTATTATGCTACTTATGAGTATATTATGATATATTATAGTCCAATCATTCTAGTTCTTTAGTAATTGACCTGGATTATGAACTTGATCTAAGTCTCTAATTCTAGGATAGGAACTAGTGATGAGTTGTTGTATAATGATTCAATTAGACTTGTTATTATATTGGTTATTATTGTGTGATGATATTACACCTATTGTTGGTTTTAGTTAAGGATCGATGGTAAGACTTTGATAATGGCATTGTGAAGGAGATTGAGTAAGTCTTGTGATTCCTATTCTTTACGTCAATTGTGGTTACTTTTGATTAAGTGATGATGTTGTATTGAAGTATATCGTATATTAAGATTAATAGGAATGGTATTATGTTGAATTTAAATGTCTTGAACTATGAATTGTGAGTTAATGTCTAAGATGTAAATGTAATAAGGATGGTGATAACTTACCAATGTGCCTTATCATGATGTGATTATGTAAATGTGATAACCTCACTTATATGAATTGTAATGGAAGGACAATACTCATGTGATTCTTATTGAGTTATTATGATTATAATTATACAATAGATAGACCCTATGACCTACATTAAGCTATGATGATTAATAATGACATTTCAAAAGGGACTCTAGCATAGCACCGAGTGAACTAGTGTGAGGAGTGTTCTTCCCACATAGGTAAGGTAGGATCACTAATGTACTTATGATATTTGAGACTACAATGCATGTAGCATAAAGAGTGTCCCAACTATATCTCCTAGTTCTTGAACTATGTTGTCCCCATAGTAACACTAGCTAGTGGTTCCATGTAGTTGTTATGTTCATGTTTTGGTACTAATTTGGCAAGTAATTCACCTTCCTTCGGTGTAGGGTTCCATGACACCAGATTCCACAGAAGCTTATGTGGTCTATGTTGGTTAAGGAAAGATGATCCCAAAAGGTAAAATTAACTAAAGGAATGAACTCTAACTAGGATAACCTAAGGGGTTTAGCTTAGTCTAGGTAAGGGTATGAGACTCTACCTAAACATTGCTAGTTAGCCTTGAAGGAAGTCTTAGGAAGATGTTCTTATATATGTATATGCTTACAATGGTACATGATATGTATATGATGATCTTGCACAATGATGATACTATATGATGATTGTTTTCACTTATGAATATGCATTTGATCTCTAATTCTAAAGTGTTATGATATGTACTCTTAAATGATATGCTATGTGAAGCTGGATATTGCTCATGGTTCTTGATGGGTTTACTTGATTGAGTAAGGTTATGGAAATTTGCTTGATCATTGCACTAGTTGATTTAATGAGGGTTCATGGGTAGTTGTCTTGCTTTGGTTATATTGTAATGAACTCTTATCCATGCTTGTTGTAATTATAACTTGATGATAGAGTTGTCTTGACTAGGTGTTCAGTTATGTGATATGCATGTTGGCTTGACTAGACTTAGTATTATTGGTCTTGTGATGTACATGCTCTTGACTTAAAGAATATGTCTTATTGAATGGTTTGGTCTTCTTGAATGTGCATAAGGTTTTTCAAAGTAAATTACATACTTTAATGAAATGTCCCCTTTTAGCATGATTTCATGATATGTGTGCATATGGTCTCATAATTAGTACAAGTTGTGTACTAACCCAATTTTCTCCCTTTTTCCTAAACATTTTAGGTTTCAGTTTTTGAAGGGCTTTTGAGACGACTTTGAAGGAAAACTTGGAATTCTCACTCATCCATGTTATGCAAATCCTCACTCTCCGAGGGCAATGTACTATCAAGCTTATGGTGTTGTCTTAGTATAAGAATTCTAGTTCTTTTCTTTTCATTTGAGTACTAAACATTGTATAGCTATATGTAGCTTTATTACATTGATGTATGGGATATGTCCAATTGATATACTCTTATTTTATATAGTTATAAGATGAGACATCCGGTTTTAAGACTATGTTATATCTTATATATCTATGTGCAAGAAAAGTAGACGACTATGTAATCTCCCTATACAAAGGGTCTATGTGTAATCAATATGACTATATTATGTGTATATGAGAGGTCTATGTAAACCTCAAGATAAATAAAGAAAATATTTTAAAATTTTTGTATTTTTGACCTATGAATGTAATGATGAATGCTAAGAGTCTAGTCTTAATCCTTAAAGAGGACGACGACGTCGGTTACGTTTAGGAGGTGCTCCCCGGATGTGACACCCTAACCTTAGATTATGAATTGATGTTAAATTGAATAGTGATGATACAATTTACTTAGTTCTTGTGTTAATTACTATTATATGATGTTGTTAAGTCTATTATTGGATGAATATGCTTGGTTAATGGTAAGACCATGAAAGAAGGCTTGAGAACGTAAATTGGTCAGACCTATGATCTTGAATCCTTACTTCAATTGTGATGGCATGTACTTAATTATGATTTTCAATTGAAGTATTAATTTTGATTAGATTAGATAGGTTATGGTATGATGAATGTAATTGAAATGTCTTGGTTATATGGATTTCGAGGTAATGATTAAGGTGTAATGATATAAGATTGATTCGGATCACTTATGTGCCTTACTATGACATGATGATGATAATGTGTTAATCTCACATATGAGGGTTGTATTGAAAGAAAATTCTCATGCAATTTCAATTGAGCTAATGATTATGATATACAAGGGGTTAGTCCTCTATGACCTATACTAAGCTATGATGATTAGTAAAGGCTTAAAGAAATTTTAAAAAGGGACTTTAGCTTAGCACCGAGTGAAGACATTTTATTTATCAATTGCGAGAGTGTTCTCCTATTCAAGGCCTCTACATGCATAATCTAAAAATTATATATGTTACATAATTAGTTCTGTACTTGATAAGCTAATTTAAATTAAAGAGAAAACGCATAAGCACCCCCGCCCCCGCCTAACCTATGCTCGAAATCTCAGAGACACACTCATACTATACTAAGGTCCTATTACCCCACTAAACTTATTTTATAAATAATTTCTACCCATTTTGGCCTACGAAGACATATCTTTTGGGCTCCGTGCGTGCTGACAATTTTTTCAAACTACCTTGTTGATAGTGCCACGCAAGCCTAAAAGGGGTAAAAAAATTTATTATAAGATGAGTTCAAGAGGATAATAGAACTTAAGTATAGTATAAGTGTGGCTTTGAGATTTCGGGCATAGGTTGTGGGGGGGGGGGTACTCATGCATTTTTCCAAAATTAAAAACATATCTCTAGTTTTAATGCAATAACGTATGTTACTCAAATAATTTGGATTAAGTGATGTCTTGGCAAGTCCCTTATTCAAAATAATGCACAGTCAATGACACTACTTTGATAGTCAAAAGACATATTTTGTCGTTTATGTTTCGACCAATATGGTTAAAACTTTATTTGGGGAATTTTTAAACTAAAGTTTATAAGGAGATAATTATTTCTTTAATATTTGATTAATATAGATTCATCCTATTTTGACGGGTAATTCATTGATTCCAACCCAACATTTGAACTCCAAACGTTTGATTAAGGTTGAGTATAATACTTACCATCCCACTGCATTTCATAATTTTTGATGTCACGAATTAATTGAACGCCTTGATAAGATAGAAAGTTTGATAAATAAAAGTCAAGGTAGTGTCGAACTACCATAACTTTTGAACACTCAAATCCCTTCTGGACATCCCATGAATCTTTAGTCACTGAAAACTCTATGAAGATCAAATTCATTTATTTTACAAGTTTAAGAATTCAAATGTACATGACAACAATAGTCTAATGATTACATCATAATTTTGATTAGCATATCTTTACTTCAACATAATGATAAAAAAAATAAGCATAAACAATAAAGTTTAAAACATGTACTCAAAAATAAAAATTAATAACATAATCATAAATTAATGATTGTAAAAAACAAAATAAGATCCTGTAACAATCAAATGAAACATATAGGAAAAATCGAGTCAACTGAATGAACATTTCCCCTAATGTAAATTATTCCATTCTAGTACCTGAGTTTTAAAGGAATAGATCCTCTCCTGACATAAATATTTTATTCACCAGTATGTTGATACAAAAATAATGATGTCAGTGAGACACTCAAAAGAAGCAAACTACACGAATATTATATTGCGAAGAAAGAAGAGAAGAAGAAGAAGAAGAAGAAGAAGAAGAGGAAGAGGAAGAGGAAGAGGAAGAGGAAGAGGAAGAGGAAGAGGGGGAGAGGAGAAGAAGAAGAAGAAGAAGAAAAAGATGTAGTAGTTCAGAATTTCGTTGTTTTAAAAGGAAAGAAGATCTGTCTATTTATAGAAAACAAAGGGTTACTGTAAATAAATGTTTTTTGTGCCTTATTAGAAAGGTTAAAACTCTTTGGAGAAGTCACAATTTTTCATAAAAGTCACAATTTTACATAAAAGTCGCAACTCTTCGTAAAAGTCATAACTCTTCATTTAAGGTGCAACTTTTCATAAAAGTCGCAACTCTTCGTAAAAGTTCCAACTTTTCATAAAATTCACAATTTTTCTTGAAAGAGAAGGCTAATTTTTGAAATAAATATGTTAAAAGGGAATCTTGATTTGTGGTGGCGCCCCTTAGACAGGCCTATGTTTCTCTTTTATATAAATATAAGATTACAGTTAACTTCTGTGGAGTTTATCTAACCAAAAACCACCACTTAAGTACTAGAGTGATGATATAGCGTTTCGCCTCACGCTTTCAGGGCCTTCCTATACCTTTCCATCGATATAGAACCTGCACTGCCTAATGGATCCACTAGTCTATGCTAAAAAGTACTAAAGGAATTATCTAAAAAGTATGACCCTTTTCTACCCATGGTGGTTACATGGTTTATGGGGGCTGTGAGTTATCTGAACTCTCCCCCATATCGGTGCTCAATACTACTCCAGAAAATATCATTATATTAGCTCTTATGTTTTTAAAACATACTTACTTGTGTAATTTGAGATTATTTCTCAAAACTTAGATCAAAAGGCTCTTGGATTGTCTTGGAAATCTCGGTTTCCTTTCTTGCTTTATTTAGAAAGCGATTCCCTTATCTGAAAACTAGCCTGAAAGCTCTTTGGAAATCTCAATTCTGTTCTTAACTTAAATGTGAAAACATTTATAAACTTTCAGGGAATACTTAGTTCCCTTATAACTTTGAGAATTTAACTCAACTCTTTACTCTTTGTTTAACATGAATACTTAAATCTTGACCAACTTATAGGTAATACTTAGTTCCCGTATATTTCTTTGAAGGAAAAAGACTTCAACTTTTATTCTTTACTCTGACTTGAAACTTGAGCTTTAAAACGAAGTCAAAGCGTTTAATAAAGACTCTTGAAAACTTTACGAAACTTTACTTTCACTTGCTTCTTAAATTCTAGACTTAACTCTTAACTTTTTTTGACTTTGATCTTAACTTTCCTTGAATTGGATTATGGATTCAAGGTTACGATTTGCATTTTTTAGTGATTTCTAGGTGTTTAGAAATCATTTGAAATAATTAGAATCATCCCAATGTGTTAACGTACCTTGGAAGGACTTAAAAAGGGTAAACTACAAAAACTACGTGAAAAAATGCTGATCTGGAAGGACTGGTGGCGCGCGCACCATCCTTAGTTGACAGAGGCTTGATTTTAGCGCACCGATGGCGCTCCACTCCAGTAGTTTGACGAATTTTCAACTCGTTTTTCTAGTTCCATTTCTCCTAAACCTCCCTCGTTTCTTCCCCAAACCCCTATGATCATTAATACCTCTAATAACCATCAGATCTAAACCCAAAATAACATCAGAAACTACTAATCAACATCAACGGTTATTCAATCAATTCAACCAAAAGGGATTCGACGAGATTATCAAGAACTCACTTCTAGTTATGAAATCAAATTCTAAACTTCTGAACTGAAACAAGATTGATGTGCGGATAAATTAACCCAACACGAAAGAGCTCATATGCCTTGATAGGGATCACCCCTCGACAAGCTCCACTCAAAAATCCCTTGGCATTATTAGCGAAATCCTGATCTTCCTCCCTTCTCCTTCTTCTCTTCTCTTTTCTCCAAAATTCTAAGCAAACAAGAAATTTTCTAATCTGAACTAAAACTTATTTTTAACCTTGTTAAACCCTTAAAATGAATTAGGAAATAAATGGATAAAAATACTATTTTGCCCTTTCTTAAATCCGTATTGGACTTTCCTTACCTCCACAATCCAACTTTGAAAGACAAATCTATGATATCGAAATTGATCAAATTTGGTGCCATTGGAAAGATATTTCCATGGGTTTTCCAACTATATAAAGAACCAACTATAACCCATCTTGATCTAGAAGTTATGGCCGTTTGAAAATGACAAAAAACTCACATTCTTAACTTAGAAAAATTTCCAGATTTCCCCCTTTCTTTCCAAAAGTGAAAATTTTTAGTTTCTTAGGTATTCTAGGATACTACGAGTTGCGAGATATTACAATATCTTCCCCTTGGGAACATTCATCCTCGAATGAGATTTCTTTTACCTTACTTAGAATAGTAACATCAAGTTCAATACTCAAAATCAAAAGCAAGTACAACATGCTTACTTATAGATTATAAAGTACTAAGAAGCGAATTAATACCTTGATAAGCATTTCCTCCAGATTCAAAGAGACGTGGATATCTTTTATTCATATCCTCTTCAGCTTCCCAAGTTGCTTCTTCAACAAATTGGTTCCTTCAAAGGACCTTGTCTGACACAACCTTCTTTGTTCTCAACTTGCAAACTTGTCGATCTAAAATATGAACCAGAATCTACTCATAAGATAAACTATCCTTAATCCAAACATTTTCAGTTGGTACAATCAAGGAAGGACCACCTATGCACTTCTTCAAGATGAAAACATGAAATACCGGATGAACCACTGCTAATTCTTGTGGTAACTCCAACTCATAAACTATATCACCAACTTTCTTGGATATCCTATAAGTTCCAATATACAGAGGACTAAGTTTCTCCTTCTTACCAAACCTCATAACACCCTTCATGGGTGAAACTTTCAGAAATACCCAATCATCCACTTCAAACTCCATCGACCTCCTCCTAACATCTATGTAGGACTTTTGACGACTCTGTGCCGTTTTAAATCTCTCTTGAATCACCTTCACCTTATTCATGGCTTGGTGAACTGGATCTGGTCCTACCAACCCTACTTCACCCATTTCAAACCATCCAATAGGAGATCTGCATCTTCTCCTATACATAGCTTCATATGGAGCCGTTTCAATGCTCGAATAGTAGCTATTGTTGTAAGGGAACTCAATGAGAGATAGGTGATCAACCTAATTCCCCTTGAAATCAATCACACCAACCCTCAACATATCTTTTAAGGTCTGGATAGTACGCGCTGCTTGCCCATCCGTTTGAGGATGAAAAGCAGTGCTTGAGTTCGCCTTTGAACCTAAACTTTTCTTGAAAGACTTCCATAACTGAGAACTAAATTGTGCACCTCTATCTTAAATTAACGACATTGGTATCCCACAAAGTCTTACCACCTCCTGAATGTATAACTTCGCATTATCTTCTATCGAATGAGTGATCTTTACTAGCAAGAAGTGGGATGATTTTGTCATTCTATCGACAATTACCCAAATCGAAGCATGCTAACTACGAGACTTTGGTAAACCTTTGATGAAGTTCTATATTCTGATCCAAACCTCCAGGTCTTTGGTGTTCTATTTTCACTTGTTGGCAATTAGGGCACTTGGCAACAAACTCAGCAATGTCCTTCTTCGTACCTCCCAATCAGTATACCTCTCTCAAGTCGTGGTACATCTTGGTGGAACCCCAGTAAATGAAATGTCTGGATCTATAAGCCTCGCCCACGATCCTCTTTTTGAGTCCATCCACCCTAGGTACATCCAATCTACCTTGATACTTTATTACACAATCTCCCCTTTGTTCAAAAGTCAATACTCTTTGCTTATGAACATTCGCCTTCAAATCAAGTAAAATGTGGTCTTGGTCTTGCTTTTGTTTCACCTCAAACACTAGTGACAATTCAACCTCATTTTTCACCACTATCCCTCATTCCGTGGAATCCATAAGTTTGACTCCCAGGCATGTGAGTCTGTGCACATATTTGGCTAGCTCCCTTTTTTCTCCCTCAACATAGGAGGTACTCCCCATGGATAATCTGCTTAAAGCATTAGAAAACATATTAGCCTTACCTGGGTGGTAAAGAATACACATGTCATAATCCTTTAGTAATTCTAACCACCTCCTACGTCTGAGATCGATCTCCTTCTGGGTGAACACATATTGTAGGATTTTGTGATTAGTGAATATGTCAACATGAGCACCATATAAGTAGTGACACCGTATCTTTAAGGATAAAACTACAGAAGTCAATTCTAAGTCACGGGTTAGATAATTTTTCTCATGAATCTTCAACTGTCTGGAGGCATAAGCTATAACCTTGACATTCTGTATTAACACACAACTCAAACTAACTCAAGATTCATAACAGTACACAACAAAACCTTGAGTACCTTTTGGTAAGGTACACACTGGGGCAGTAGTCAACTCTTCTTTAACTCCTCAAAGTTTTTCTCACAAGCTTCAGACCATTGGAATTTAACTGTCTTCTAAGTCTACTTGGTCAAAGGAGGCGAAATATATGAAAACCCCTCAACAAGCCTTCTATAGTAGCCACCCAACCCTAAGAAACTCATTATATCAATTGGAGACGTGGGTCTAGGCAAACTATGAACTGCTTCTGTCTTTTGAGTAACCACTCTAATCCCATATGTAGAAACTATGTGGCCCAAGAGTTCCACAGACTTAAGCCAAAAATTACATTTAGAGAACTTGGCATACAACTCCTTATCTTTCAAAGTCTGAAGGACTATCTTGAAATGACTAGCATGATCTTCTTCATTCCTTGAATAGATTAGTATGCATCAATGAAGACAACAACAAACATATCTAAATAAGGCCTGAAGACCCTGTTCATAAGATCTATGAACGTTGCTCATGCATTGGTCAACCCAAAAGACATAACCAAAAACTCATAATGCCTATATCTGGTTCTAAAGGCTCTATTTGGAATATCACATTCCTTAACTCTTAATGATGGTAGCCAAATCTGAGATTAATTTTCAAGAAACAGGTGGCACCCTGAAGTTGGTCGAAAAGATCATCTATCCTTGGAAGAAGATACTTATTCCTGACGGTAACCTTGTTCAATTTGCGGTAGTCTACGGACATCCTAAGGGAACATTTTTTCTTTATTACAAACTAGATCGGAGCGCCCCAAGGGCAGACACTTGGTTGAATGAAACCTTTATCTAACAAATCTTTTAGCTATTCTTCCAAATCCTTTAACTCTGTTGGAGCCACTCTATATGGCAGAATAGAGATAAGATAAATATCTGGAATGATGTCTATGTCGAAGTCTATTTCTTTTTCTTGAGGTACTACGAGTAGATCATCAGGAAAAATTATGGAAACTCCCTTACTATAGAAACAGACTGAAGGGGAGGTACCTCAGCACTTGAGTCATTAACTCAGACTAAGTGATAGATACACCCCTTTGAAACTAACTTTCTCGCCTTAAGGTATGAAATGAAATGACCCTTAGGCACTGCTAAACTACTAAACAACTCTATAATTGGGGCCATTATGAATCTAAAACTTGACAAATCGGGTTCTACATTCTATTGACGCATAACAGGCATGAAGCCAGTCCATACCTAAAATGACATCAAAATCTACCATGTCTAACTCTACTAGGTCAGCCATGGTGTTCTAGTGATTGATATAAATAGAACAATGACGATAGACTCTTTACGCTAGAATAGACTCTCCAACAGGAGTAGAAACAAAGAAAGGTTCAGAAAGTTTCTCAAGAATAATCTCAATCTAATTTGCAGCACAAGGAGTTACAAAAGATAAACTTGCTCCCGAGTCTAACAAAGCATAAACATCAAAAGTAAGGACTTTGATCATCCCGTGACAAAATCTGGAGAGTTCTTTTGCTCTTGGCTGGTAGTGATTCCATAGAGGCATTTTTCCCCTCCGCCAGTACCAGAAGTGGCTCCTCTAGGTGCAGCCATGTATGGTGGAGCAACTGATGAAAATTGGGCTCTGTTACCCCCATTACCATTTCCATGTCTGTTCTTTGGACACTCTCGCATGAGTTGACCATTATGACCACACTTGAAATAACTAGTGGAGCCATCACGACAAGTACCCAAATGGTTTCAGTCACACTTGGCTCATACAGGAGTCTTACTACCTCCTTGTGCCACGCTAGCCTGAGAATACGTAGGTTTAACTCTGTAACTTTGATTATTGTACTCACATTTGTTCTTGGTGCAGGTGCAATAGCAAATTAAGGAGTAGGTCTCTTTTGTTTCTGTTGGAATGATGACCATTGACGTTGCTCTTATCCTGCCCGAATTCATTTTCAATCTTAGCTTTCTTGTTCCTATACTCTTCTCTGTCCCTCAGCTTCTCCTCTTCAACATGATACACATAGACCATCAACCTAGATATGCCAATTTCGACTATCAGCATTGCAGCTCTTCCCTCTTTTCTTGAAGCACGACCCAAGCCAGCAACAAAAAAACTCATCATGCTCCGCATGTCCTTAACCATTTTAGAATCATAGTGGGACAATGGGTGAACTTCAACCCATATTCATGAATACTAAATATGTCTTGCTTAAGGTTAAAGAACTCTCGTACCTTTGCCTCTTTCAATTCTCGGGGAAAGAAACGCCCCAAGAAAGCTTCTTCAAAGAAAACTCAACTTGGACGTGGTGCATCCTCATCTTTGTCCTCCTTCCACTGATCACGTCCTAACCATATTATTCAATTGACATACAGCTAGCTCAACCTACTCAGTATCAACCACATGCATCATATCAAAAAAACTTGATTCAACTCTTCCACAAAGTTTTCTGGATCCTCAGTGGTGCTTAAACATGTGAAGTTGGGAGGATTCAGTCTCAGAAATTCACGAATCTTTGATGTATCAGCCTTTTCTTGTTGAGATCCTCTCTGTTACCCGACTTGGTTAGTCACCGCTTGGCTTATTATCCAGATAGCCTCACGGAACTCTGCATTGGTGACTTCCCCTGAGGTTGCACGTTTGGTGCATTAGGTACCTCTGGCTCCTCTACATTCCTTCTGGTTGGACGACCTCTTGATTCTCTTCGTAGAGGCATGATGATCTGAAACATGCGCAAGCACGAATTAGAGAGAAATGTTTTAGAGATAAACTCTTACGTATGAAAAGGAATATGAACAAAGTGAGGAATTCCTAAAAAATGCAGCTTCTTAATCATAGATGTGGTGTGTTTCACACCGATAACTAAGACTCTACAGACACGACTTCATAAACTCCCTAGGACTCTTGAACTTTATCCTTTGATACCAAGTTTGTCACAACCCGAGCTTACACCCTGGACGTGGCCAGCACCCAATGACCATTGCTGGCCTTGAGCAACCCCTTGGCATGTATTGCTTAACTGAGCGGAATATAACTCAACATAAAAAAAAAAAAAAAAACACATTCTCATAAGAAATACTTAAAATAACTATCTTGGATAAAATGACACGTAAGTCTCAAGACAAGACATCTGAAATGTAAATAAAGGGAGACTCGAATCTGAACTGTCTGACTGACTATCTGTCTGAACTGTCTCACTGACTATCTGTCTGAACTGTCTGACTGACTATTCACATGCACATCAGTAACAATTTCACTGGCTCATTCCCCAATTCAATTGCAACCTATCAAGTCAAGATTGTCATTGAATTGGGGAATGGGCCAGTGAAATTATTACTTTGAAAATATAAAGTATGTAGCTCTAAAAAGTTGGCAAAGATGTCTGCAATCGAGCCTTAAAATTATTGGAAGAGAGACATATGAAGCTAAGTTTGTTCAGCTTTTGGATACTTGTGGGAACATTTCTGGTGAAGCTGTTATCTGAAAGTGCCAACTCTGTGATTGCAGTGAGGTTGCCAATGGATTCTGAATCGAGCCTTAAAAATGGTTGGAAGAGAGATGTAAATTAACGAGTTTATTTATTTTGAGATAGTTGAAAGAGTATTACCAGTGAAGTTGTTACCTGAAAGTATCAACTCTCTGATTGTAGTGAGGTTGCTAGAGGATTCTGGAATCAAGCCAGATAAATGGCAATTAAAGAAGTTCAAATGCCAAAGAGAATGGAGAATACCAATAGAATCAGGTACCTTTCCAAAAATACGAATATAAGAGAAGTCCAACTCTAAAACACTTTTACTGAAATTCCAATGAAAATTTGGCAAAGTGCCTGTTAATAAAGGATTATCTCGTAATCTCAGCACTTGCAAGTTTGGTAGATGAAAAAGTCGAGAATAAGTTATGTTCCCACACATGTTGGTGCCTTCAAGACCTAACTTCCAAAGGGAAGGAGGAAAGTTCTTAGGTAACTCAAATGATGCATCCACATAGTAAAACAATAGTACCTCTAAGGTTGTTAAGTTGTGCACCAAACTTGTCAATGTTGTTCACCAACTTGGATGGAATTTTAGTAGAGATCAAGTGAAATCAACTTAGACAACTTGGATAATTTTGGTGAGATCATCTTCCCTTCATTGAATATTCCAGAATTCGAAAGATTGAGATGAGTCAAACTAGTGAGTTCACTAATAATATTTCCAAGTGGAAAGAGAGTAAATAAGGTTGTTTTTATTATTATTTTTCTTTCTCTTTTTTTCTAATTAAATCAAAAAAATCTCCTCCGCCTCAAACGCCCACACTTTTTGTTCTTCACACTCATGCTATACTCTTTCTTCTTCACACTTTTGTTTTATTTTTATCTTTTATCACAAATCTATTCAGGAATTCTACATATTAATCATCTCTTATCCATGATCAAAGAACCATTAAATAAATTTAGTTATTACTCCCAAATCAAAGTAATAAAATAAAAATATTTTTAAAATATTTTTTTGCCGAAACGTAACCCATTTCAAACAAACACAAAAATTTCAATTTCCAACACATGAACAAACTCTTCTCTCAATAGTTAATTTTTAATTTCACATTCTTGAATTTAACCATAAAATTGAGGTATTTTCGAAATGGGGCATAAAAATTTAACTGAGTCATAATTTTTTTCAGTTGGATTAATTTCAATGTTTTAATTTTGTTTGCTACTTTCACCAACATTAAGAAAAGAAAGTAATTGAATTGAAAATTTATGACATGCCATATACCGCTATTGGTATATCCCTTCATAAGTCCCCAACATGAATAAAATGTGTAGCAATGAATTTTGAGAGAAATTGTATGGCATATGATAAAGATACCGGTCATAGAGACTTATACTCGTCGAATTTTTTTTACTATCTTTTCTCTTGCTGAAATGTCAACGGATGAAAAGTGGGTTAGAAAATGGTGATGTTCTTAGTGATAATGGAGCATAAAGGGGCATATAATAATAAATAAAACATATGAAAAATAATTCATTTATTATTAGCTGGAATTGGCATGGTGTTGACATGGATTTGCAGGTGTTATACACCACAATACACCTAAATGACTGTCATTGTAAAGTGAAATTTATTTTAATAGAATCCTCGTGAAGTATGAGTGCATAGTTGAAAATAGATTGAAAGGGCTTTTGACCATTTCTATTCAAAGTTTATTTAATATAAGAGAATTACTCCCTAGTCCTAATTATAAAAGTCACTATTTTTAGTCCGTCTTAAACAAAAGAGCACATTCTTTTATTTAGTAATAATTTACCTTTAAAATTAAAATGATTTATAGTCACACAAATATCTCCGACTTATTATTATTATTATTATTATTATTATTATTATTATTATTGTTATTATTATTATTATTTATTATATATAATATATATAGTTTTTTTCTTAACTCTATGACAAGTTAAACTACATTGAATAATTGAAACAAATAAGGTGTTTTAAATTATAAGTAAATTGAATAAATTACTTTTGTTTTGGATAACATACCTAAGTTTCGTTCTTTTTCTTTTTCTTATTTTCCCTTCGAAATATATCTTTCAACACAAGAACTTACCTTTTGAAACATTGCAAGATAATTAGATGGACTAGAAGATAAATTGTAGCAACCCAAAAAAAAATCCTTTCCAATTAAATTACATGCTAACCAATTTTTACACGCTAACCAAAGAATGGGTGATGTTTGGTATGACCTTGAAATTTTTTGTTTCGTCGGCGCAAAGTTTAACAAGTTTTGACTTTTGCGATACGTTTGGTATTGTGAAAATATTTTTTCATGTTTGGACTTTGATTGGCTTAAATGTTTGAAAAATATTTTTCAAATCAATTTACTTTTCTTAAATTTAAGAAAATGACTTCCCTTCCAAAATTAAGGAAACATATTTCAAACTCTACTTGATACTTTTATTTATTTTTATCAACCTACCTATACCGTGTTAT
This sequence comes from Solanum peruvianum, assembly GCA_027705065.1. Taxonomy (NCBI): domain Eukaryota; kingdom Viridiplantae; phylum Streptophyta; class Magnoliopsida; order Solanales; family Solanaceae; genus Solanum; species Solanum peruvianum. The sequence continues at coordinate 33,416,923 of JAKWJD010001760.1, read as the reverse complement.
CCATCCGACCCTCCCTATAAAAAAATTATTATTATTTTATTACAATTTTCTTCTTTTTTAGATTTGAAATATATTACGCCACCCCCCCTTCCCCTCCCCAATTAAGGTGACCCCCTTCCCCACCACCCAATCAACTTTTTTTAAAAAAAGAAAATATTATTTGGGAATTTTTTTAACTTTAATTTTTTTCATTTTTTTGCCATCCCACCCCTACCCCCTACCCCCTACCCCTCGTCATTGTTTTGAAAAATATTTCAAATTTTTTAAAATAATTCATTGGGTTTATGCCATCTCCACCCCCAACCACCATCCCCCTTCCTCACCAGGCAATTTTCATCAAAAAATTTTTAAGAAAATTGATTTTGAAAAATATTTTTATTTTTTTATTTTTACGTCACCCCCAACTCAACCCCCACCCACCCATGTAGGGATGGCAATGGGGATGGTGCGGTGGGTTCAAAGTTGTGCAGGGCGGATAGGATACATGGCGGGTTGAAGTGGGTTTTTTAAAAGGAATGTGGGCGGTTGTGGGTATATATGATTTTATGTGGATTCAAACTTAATTTTTAAGTTTTTACATGTTACAAGAGTGATAGAGCATATTTAATAAAATAATTTCTTTAAAGAACTAAAATATTCAAGATAGTAAATGAAAAGAAAAAGGGCCTAAAATACCCTCAAAGTATTGAAAATGGTACAAAATTACCCTCCATCCACCTATTGGCTCCAAAATACCCTTCCCACCCACCTATTGGGTCCAAAATTGACCACTTATTTAACGGTTTTATATTTAAACTATTTAAATATTTTTTTAAATATGTGGCACTCAACTATTTGTTATAATTTTAACTTATTAGTATAATTTATAAATCAATCCACTACCCACCATTACTAATTAAACCCCTCCAATTAATAAACCTGTCACATTATTAATGCAACAACAAAACTACTGCCAATTGAGTGTTTCTAAAAATTAAGGCAAAAATATCTATAGTAGTAATTATCATATATTCAAGTGTCTAAATAAAAATTACCGATAAATTTAAAAGTCTGACTATGTTCATCTTAATTATTCTTACGTCTCAATTATGTGATGTTTACTTCATAGGTAACCTTTTTTTTCAAAATAATATATTAAAGGTTTTAAAACAAATCATAAGTATTTATAAAATTATATTTTAAAAAAAGTGCATGAATTAATTCGGGATATATTACTTCTTTACCTTTAATCATAAATTTCTAATTTAATCTTAAGAGAATTCTATTAAAAGTCTCCTCCTAAATAAGCGACTCAACCTAAATTTAATTGGGATTTCGATTCGGGCTCAAATAATTTTGAATGTCATTTTCAAAAATCTATAATTTCATCGTGTTTTAGTAGTGCTTATGGCGATTTTGATATTATATTGAATTATTAATTGGTGGGGTCTAGTTAGTAATGAGTGGATAGTGGATATATTTATAAAATTATATTAATAATTAATTATAACCAATAGTTGAATGACAAGTATTTTAAATATATTTAAAGAGCTTAATTTTAAAATAATTAAATAAGTGGTCAATTTTGAACCCAAAGGTGGATGACAACGGTATTTTAGAGCCAATAGTTGGATGCAAATGACATTTTGGAGCCAATAGGAGGATGAAGGGTAATTTTTTACCATTGTCAATACTTCAAGGGTATTTTAGGCCCTTTTCTGTTAATGAAATGACTCAATAAAAATTACAATTTCTTACATATTTCCCAATTGATCTCTAAAAATAATTTTTTAAGTCACTATCATACTAAATTAATACATTTTAATGAAAAATGAATTTATTTTAGTGAATTAGAAAAAAATTGAAAAAATTATGCAGGGCGGCATGGGGCGGGTTACAAATGAAAACTGTTGTTATACAGGGTGGGGTGGATTAAAATTTTTACGGGATAAGCTCAACCTGCCTCGACCACGCACCACTCCATTGCCATCCCTACACCCAGGCCATTCCATCAACCACCTCAGAAGAACCTCTGTAGAGTAAATAATGAGAATTGAGATTATAGAGGATATTTTTAAAGGCAAATTTTGTGTTTTGTTTTGGCTGACATAGTTAAATTACTTTAGTTATGAAGTTCAGATATACGCGTATGATAATTTTCTTGCCCAGCGAAATTACTTTAACGAAAAGGGGCAGGAAGTGGAAGTTGAAGAATGACCTTGAATTTCTCCGATGAGTCTGTTCCATGAGATATCTAATGCTTCAAGTTGCTGCAACTTTGTAAATTCTGCAGGAATATGACCATGAAAAATATTGTGAGACAGGTTGAGTAAGACAAGTGAGCTCAGACTTCCAATGGAATTTGGAATATCTCCTTCAAACCTGTTGCTTGATAGATCAACACTCGTCATAATTGACGTGATTCTCATATCAAACTCATTACCTTTTATCATCAAACTAACATGGTAAAGGTACCGTGTGTGAGTCCTATTGCTAGCTCGTTAATTCCTGTTTTTTCTTCATCCACATCCATCGTACCTCTGAAACTTTTGAAAAGATTAGATGGCAAAGTTCCAGTGAACCCATTAAAGGAAAGGTCTAGGATCCGTAACTCAGAAAATGGAAATTTGGACTCCAAATCATCAATTGGACCATGAAAGAGGTTTGATTTAAGAACCAGAACTTGTAGGTATGGAAGTTTCTCCAGCCGAATAGGGAACGTGTCATTTATCTTGTTGTTCCCCAAATCAAGAGCTACCAAGCTTGTACAGTTGAGCAAGGATCGTGGACTTAACCCCCCAATTGATTGTCATATACACCAAGATATTGTAACCCTGTAGGTAAGAATCTCGGTATCTCTCCATGATAATTGTTCATTCGCAAGTCTATAATAAAAATGCGTCTACTGGAGTTACCCAAACATCCTGGGATTGAACCACTGAAATTGTGTAGAGCCAAAATGAGGACATGAAGGTTAATCAAGTCACTGTAGGGGGAGACACAAAACAACACAGTAGGATACAACACCTACAAGGATCGACTTCAAGACAATCAACCAAATATACTTCACCAATTTACCAAAAGAATTCAACCACTATATTAACCAAGCTCAAATCAGCAACACATCAATTAAATCACAAGCAAATATGAATTATAAATATGCAAGTGACACAACGAGATTTATACGTGGAAAACCCCTTGGTGTGAAGGATAAAAACCACGGGACTTGTAGGAGTCCACCCTACTTCTTCTCTTATTATGCAAATTGGTAAAAACACCCAAATCAGTATACAAGGATGTCACACAGCCACCAACAACAACATACATAAGAGTCAACACAAAAGAGAAAGAAATTGGGAAATATCATACCCAAAACGCAGATTACACACCAGCTGCAATAACACACGATTAAGAATTCTGTTGACGATCTGAACGGTCAAGATGTAGTGCTATGTGTTGTGACCAGCTGTGAATATTTCACTACGATCCAACGGTCGGATCTCCGGAAAACTGAAATTTATTCTCGCTGTCCAGAAAAAACCAGCACCTTTTCTCTCAACCCCTCTTCAAAATTTTGTTTCTCTCTCTATCTCACCTCTCTCTATTTCTTTCTTCACATCCAAACAAAAAACCGCAGCAACATCAGCTGCCCAGACTTCTAGAAGAAGTCAACAAAGCCCAAAATATATGGGCCACCCATCAATAAGTGATGGGCTTTCACTTAAAAAAATATAACAAATGGGCTGGAGCCTTAACAATCTACCCCTCCAGCCCAGTTCGGGGAGACCAAACATAAAAGGTCATCAAGAACATACCTACCTGCAAGCTTGGAACAAAATTCAAGCTTGCTTCGAGGGACCACCTTTGTCAACATATCAGCACCATTCTTGTTGGTGTGAATCTTCTTCAACTTCATTAGTTGCTCTTCAATGACAACACGCAACCAATGATATCTCACATCAATATGCTTTGTGCGAGCATGGTACATGCTGTTTTTGCTCAAGTCCATAGCACTTTGACTATCACAAAACACAACATACTCGCTTTGCTTCAAACCTAACTCTTGAAGGAAACGCTTTAACCAAAGCATTTCTTTGCTTGCTTCCACTACTGCTATATATTCTGCCTCGGTTGTAGACAACGCTACACACTTCTGTAGCTTGGATTGCCATGAAATGGCTCCCCCTGCAAATTTGAACAAGTAACCCGAGGTAGACTTCCTGTTATCAAGATCTCCAGCCATGTCAGCATCGTAAATCCCTCAAGAATAGGCTCACCACCTCCAAAACAAACTCAGATTTGATGTGCCTCGCAAATATCTTAAGATCCACTTTACAGCTTCCCAATGAACCTTGCTCGGATTTGCCAAGTATCTGCTAACCAATCCAACAGCAGTGTTATATCTGGTCTTGTACACACCATGGCATACATCAATGAACCAACAGCAGAGGAGTAGGAATATGAGACATACTTTCCTTTTCTTTATCGGTTGTAGGACAACAACGCTTGCTCAACTTGAAATGGGCTGCAAGTGTGTATTAACTGGCTTGGCATTCTTCATATTGAACCTTTCAAGCACCCGTTCAATATACTTTTCTTGTGACAACCAAAGCTTACCAGCTTTTCTATCACGAGCAATTTCCATACCAAGAATTTGCTTCGCAGGACCCAAATCTTTCATATCAAAGGACTTTGACAAATCCTCTTTCAACCTGCACAATCATCTCAACATCTTGTCCCACAATCACATATCATCAACACACAAGCAAAGGATAATGAAGTTACCTTCAGAGAATTTTCTAAAATACACACAAGGATCTGCAGTAATCCGCTTGTACTCATTACTACTCATGAAGGAATCAAACTTGTGATACCATTGCCTTGGTGCTTGCTTGAGTCCATAGACTCTTTTTCAACTTGCAAACAAAATTCTCTTTTCCCTTAACTTCAAATCCTTCCGGCTGCTCCATGTAAATCTCCTCATGCAAATCACCATGTAAGAAAGCAGTTTTAACATCAAGTTGTTCAAGTTCAAGATTCAAACAGGGCTAGTCCCAAAATCATACGAATGGAAGTCATCTTCACCACTGGTGCAAAAATCTCATCGAAATCGATGCCCTTTTTCTGATGGCATCCCTTCACCACTAATCTTGCCTTCCGCTTCACTAGCTTGTTGTCAACTTTCTTGTTCTTAAACAACCACCTGTTCTTCAAGACTTTCTTCCCTTTTGGAGGCTTCACCAAGTCATAGGTTTCATTCTTCTTCAAAGAATCCATCTCCTCTTGCATAACCTTGAGCCAATGGTCTTTGTCTGAATGTGACAAGACCTCTTGAAGGCTTTCAGGCTCCCCCTCATCAGTGATTAGGATGTATTCTGAACTTGGATAAAGTTTTGAAGGTTGACGAACTCTGGTCGATTTTCTAAGTGTTGGCTCTTCTACCTGTGGGCTGGATTTCTCCCCCTGATTAGAAGACTCTCCATGTTGAACATCTACAGCTTCATCATCAGGTTGTGGTACAACAACATCAGGTTGTACCTCTTCAATATGGTCATGTTCATGAGCAATTTCATGACCATCCTCTGGAGCATCACCTGTTAATTGATCATCTGAAGCAGAAACATGAGGCATGGGCATATCAATAACATCATGAGAGAAATTAGAATAATAAGTCTTATCAGCACCCAGAGATGAAAACCCATCTCGTGCTCATAAAAGACAACATCTCTACTTCTCACAACTTTTGGCTTTGCTGGATCATAAAGTCTGTAACCAAACTCTTCATCACCATATCCAACAAACACACAAGGAGAATCTTGAAATCAAGCTTCAATCTATGTTCCTTCGGCACATGCATAAAAGCCTTGCATCCAAACACCCTCAAGTGAGAATAAGAGGGGTCTTTCCCAAACCAAACTCTCTCGGGAATATCAAACTCCAAAGGAACTGATGGTGCTCTATTTATCAAATACACAGCAGTTCCAACTGTTTCACCCCAAAATGACTTAGGAAGATTGGACATTCTAAGCATGCATCTCACTTTCTCAATAATGGTTCTGTTCATCCTCTCGGCAACGCCATTGTGTTGTGGGGTACCCGGTTCTGTTCTCTCATGTCGAATGCCATATCTTGAGCAATATGCTTTAAACTCATTTGAAGTGTATTCACCTCCATTATCAGTTCAAAGACGCTTCAGTTTGCAATCTGTCTCCCTTTCAACCATTGCATGAAACTTCTGGAAGATACCGAAACCTCACTTTTGTGCTTCATCATATAAACCCAAGTTCTCCGAGTAGCATCATCAATAAAAGTAACAAAGTATTTGTTACCACCAAGTGATTCCACCTCTATGGGACCACACACATCAGAGTAAACCAACTCTAACTTCACTTTCTTTCTTGTAGATGTCCTCGGAAAAGAAACTCTGTGTTGCTTTCCTGCTAAACAATGATCACAGGGTCAAGTGAAATAGTAACATCAGCAGGATAGAGACTTACCGGCCAACAACTATATACCCTTCTCACTAACATGCCCCAATCTTCGGTGCCATAAGTTAGGAGAAGTTTTCTCCTCAATAGCATTCAACTCACCACTACACACTTTCAATGTGTCTTATACAAGGTGCAACAAAGCTTGCCACGAGCAACAGTCAAGGAACCCTTAGTCAATTTCCATTTACCCTCACCAAAAGTGTGCTTGTAACCCTCTTCATCAAGTACGTTAGCAGACAATAAATTGAGGCGTAAATCTGGAATGTGGCGAACATCTCTCAACGTCAAATAGCACCCAACATTGGTTTGGACTCGAATATCTCCAATGCCAACAATACTTGCTGAGCTCTGGTTCCCCATCTTCACACTACCAAAATCTCCAGCTCGGTAGTCAATAAAGTACTCCTTATTAGAAACACAATGATAGGAAGCTCATGTATCAATAAGCCATTCAGTGTCAGAACTATCAACATGACAACACTCTCCAATAGCACATATCAAAGAAACACGATCATCAGAACTAGAAGTTGTAGCAGCTGTATTCTTGTCATCACCCTCTTTATGATGGTCATTTTTCTTATTTTCCTGGTCTCTTTTCAACTTGTAGCAAAACTTTTGAATGTGGCCAGGCTTGCTACAATAGTGGCATATCGTAGGTTCTCTCCCATCCTTGGACTTTGACCTATACTTTGACTTTCCACGCCCTTTGGGACCTCTACTCTTGCTTCTTCCTCTATTCTCTACCACAAGTGCCTGCGAAATATCAACACCCATTTCCTTTCTTCTAAGCTCTTCATTGAACATGCTCTCTTTGATGACATCCAATGAAAGCGTACCATCTGGAGCTGAGTTGCTGATGGACACAACCAAAGTTTCCCAACTGTCTGGCAAAGAACTCAAGAGGAATAAAGCCTGCAACTCATCATCAAGAACAACTTTCATAACAGTCAACTTGTTAATAATATCTTGAAAGTCGCTAAGATGCTCAGAAACAGACTTCCCTGGCTTCAACTTGAGATTAATGCAAGTTGTAGTTGTGGAGGTTTGGTTGGGGTGGTAGGAGTACCCGTATTTTATCCCCTTAGCTTGTGTTTAGACGTTTTACTTGCTGGGTACCGTGTGGTTTGGTACTCAACCCTTGCTACTACAAATTTTTTGTAGGTTACTAGCCCGGACTTTGTGATATTTCCCTTTTTTTTGTCTGAGGTTTCTTGGAGAATTGTCAATTAGTTGTTTCCATCGCAACAGACTTTCTTCTCCTTAATTATGATCTTGTTCTATTCTAGAAACAAGTTCATTTGAGACTTGAGTTTTTCTTTTGAATCAATTTGTAATACTTTAGAGGCTTGTACACGTGACTACCAGGTTTTGGGGGTTTTATTAAGTTACTTATATTTTATTTCTGCACTTTATTGTAATGGTTGAGTTTTAGGCTGACTTGTCTTGGTGGGATAAGACGAGTGCCATCACGTCAATTTTTGGGTCGTGACAAAATGGTATCAGAGCCCAGGTTCATAGGTCTCACGTGTGTACAAGTCGAGTCTAAATAGAGTCTCGATGATCAGTACGGAGACGTCTGTACCTATCTTCGAGAGGCTGTAGTGACTTTTAGGAAATATCTTCACTTCTTAGATCTCTATAGTGCGTACTTGGTCCCATTTTGATTCTTATCGCTTCACCCCATTCGCTCTCATTTATGTGATGACTCATGCGTAGTTCCTTTGTGAATAATTGGCATGTCGTGCATTGGTTGATGTTAGATCTGGTATTAAAGTGGAAGTGATATATATGAAAAGGATTTGTGGTTATATTTGAATATTATAAAAAAAATAAAAAAATTAAGGGGCTATGTAAGTTTAGTTATCCTAGTAAATGATTAGTACTTGTGTGGTATATGCGATATTAGAGTGGTTAACAATTGGAAGTGGGATGATTAAAGGGATGACTAGATATTGAGTTGTAACTTTGGAAACTATAATCAGTAAAGTTATCATAACGTAAATGGAATTCTTAGAAAATGATGCACCAATTAAGGTTAGAATTTCTACTATAGTAGTATCGATGCTTACTTGGTTGGAGTTATGGAGTGTGCTACTTTTGATATTGACCTGAACTATGAAAGAATTCATATAGCTTGGGCTAGATATGGAACTATGATAATGCTTAACATCTATTTGATGGGTATAAATGTGTGACCTATTTGGATATGATCTTCTCGATAGGTATGATGTGTTCTAGTGGTGGATTTAATAGTCTTCACAATGTGGTACTAGTGGTATATGAAAATGAATACGTTGATGTTAAGTGCAAATACTAACTACTTAAGGAGGTATATATTGTATTACATGCTCATATGATAAGATGTGGTGTTGAATTTATATTTGAGAAACCAACTAGCTTGTTAGTACGGATGGATATGTTAAGCATTATTTATAAGGAAGCTTTTAGTGGTGGGTCTTTGGTATGATATTGATATGTTCAGGTTCTGAAATGTATTTTGTGGATTGTAAATGAGTGTTGATTTCATCGTAAACTCCATGGAAGTGAACATATGGATGATAAGCTTATGAGTAAAGGAAATCTCAAAAAGTATACTTGCGTAAAGGTAATTGAGAATTTTAGTAAGAAAGTGCATATAAATTGAGTAAGTACCTTGGATGGTTGGCATAGCTAGGTTTGGATTGTCATGTTAATGGAGAGGCTCAATTCATAGTGAGGGAAATGGCGAACTAAGCATGATGATATAAGATTTTATGACGCATTATGATTGAAATGCAGCTATATGATACGGGTGTTGGTTGAAACGATTTTTTTATGGTAATGATTAATTTTGAGTATCTAAGTCTATGGTTGTTTCTATTTCATAAGTAGTGTGGTTTTATGGTAATTTTTATAAGGAGTGGGGATGTCATCGAATAAAATTGAAAGGAGCTATAGCCATAACGAAAAGAATTAGTGGTATATAGTTTAAATTTCAGAGCAAGGATAAATATAGGCTATTTTACTTTGTTTGCAAGGGTTAAGGATGTATCTTCAGAGGAATTTGGAGAATTGGGTTCAGAGACAAGTGATTTTACCTGTTTCTTCCAGATTACGATATAATATAGTGTCACAAGATCAATAGAATGACTAAAAAAATAAATATTGGATAAAACTTGAGAAAGGAGTGTACGGACGTTCAACTTGAGTATGATGATTAGTTCTTTTGTGATTTTGAGTTGGTAAGGAGTATGATAAGATTTTTAGGAAAAGATATGGTAGGGTCAATGAAGAGGCGATCAATGATAAGCTAAAATACGTTAAGTAATTTTTTTTTGTATGAGCTAATGTTGTAAGATAATGAGATTGTGTTACATGGTTAGGATCAAAACTTCAAGTTTACATAGTGAGTTTAGATTTGTGATAGTGTATCTTGTCAAGGTATGAATTGGTAAGGTAAGGAATGATCGATCACATTGAGTATGAAACATTTAGAAGGACTTAAAATTTGAGTAGTACATTTGGTTACTTTTGATTGTTACATCTAAGGTTTCCCATATTGTTGGCCAAAAAATAATATAAGAAAAATATAAGACTGCTAAGTGAGTTAGCAAAAAGGAGAAAAAATTATGGTGTATTGAAGAGTTAAAGTTATTTGAAATTTCCGTCGTGGAAAGATTTTTAGAAAGGCAAAGGAACAATAAGACATATCGTACAAACATTGAATTCGGAGGTGATGGGCCTTTGAGTTTAGATATGACTATGAGATGTAACAAGTTCGGCACCTACTTACTGTGGGTTTTTTATTAACTTTTCTAAATATTAAGTTTTGGTTGGGTTACAATAAATGACGTATGAAAGATTATACATGGTTATGTTGAGCTAGATTGTTCACAATGTGATTAAGTAACAAATGGATGTTAAATAGTGTGGACCTACAGTTTTACATGGTTAATGAGGATTGGAGGGGATTAAAAGTATTTTGTTGACGAGGCAAAAATAGATTGCTATAATGCGTTACATAGGCATTTTATGGTGAGTAGAGGTTATGAGATTATAGTATACATAAATATTGGAGTGACCAAGGGTTTCTTTGAGTTATTGCATAAGGTAAATGATGGTACAAATGGTTGTTGAAAATGGTATGTGAAAGTTTAGGTGAAGTTGACATTAAGTGTGACTTAATTATTTTACCCTAAAGGAGAAATATAGATTTGAAATTAGTGTTATCGGTCTTGGGTGTGACTCATATATGTCATGTAATGCTTAAATGGAAAAAAAGAGAGCCATATTTTGAAATTTTTAGAGGCTAAAATGTGTTTTCTAAGGAGATCTTGATACTACTGACAATTTGGGAGTAAGGTAAATGGTTGGCATGTTATGATTTTTGTTTGTATAAGAGTGTTGACTTCAATGGAGTACTATGAGAAGTATGTGGGGTTTGATGAATCGACTATTTGTAATGTTGTGACGAGGATTAGACCGGTTGATTGTGGGTGGCTAAAAATCGAGGGGTGGAGTTAAATTAATGAAATTATTTTTATATGGTCCCCATGGAAGGAGTATCTTGTGTTATTCGACCTTGCTTCTGTATATTTTGTATACCAACTACTTCATTCTAGACATGGTTTACAGTATAATTCACTTTCTACATTCGTGTTTTTTTTTCTTCTATGTGGATCGGGTGCACCGATCCCGTGATTTTCCTCCTAGTGGCATCCTTGGTTAGACTGGTTCATTTCAGTTATGGGAGATTTAGTGTTGTTTGGGATAGTTGAAATATACCAGTGTTTCTATATGCACAACTTTGCTTATGAGGATTTATAGAAAAGCTTCTGTGAATAGTTATGGTTATCTAACAATGGTGTTAAAGGTTTTCATCCTAGAGTGTATCGCTTGTTGGGTGTTTCTTAATCATTTCATTCTTTGGACTATATGAGTTCAATTCTCCTTGATGAGTACCCAATGTCTAAATATTATAATGTTTATAACTTAGGCTAGTGAAAAGATTGGGTTGTGAAAAGAAAATATTGATAAGATTTGTGATAGTTTGTGCATTATGGTGTGTGGTTATTGATTCAGGCTCACTTCTAATTGTATCCAGTATTAATTCAGAAGTTTATCTTGGTGATGTGAGAAAAGATTCTTCATGATGGTTGTGTTAAGGTTTAGTGGGTGATAGTTTGTATTGGGTTCAAGAGTAAGTATGTGGCTTGATAATCAATCCTGATTTGTACATCTTCATAAGTTTGACTCGAAAGTTCAGTTCTTTGTATTTGATGTTGATGGAATGGTCTTAAAGATAAGATCACTTGGAGAGATGAACATCGACTAGAAGGTGTAACTCAAGGTTTTGATCACGTCATATATTCTTCCTTCTCCTTCTTATGTTCGAGGACGAACATGATTTATAGTGGTGGATAATGTAATAACCCGGAAAATTATTTTTGAAATTTTTTATATAAAAGATAATAATGATACAATTTTTCTCATCTTGATAGTTGCCCCAAGTCATTTAGAATTAGTCGGTAAAGTTGATTTAAAAATTTTGAACTATTCGATAAGTACGGTTACATAACTCATGTATATTTTTTTAAATAATTAGTTTAATTGAATATTTGATGGGCCAAATTTGTTATTTGGTATCCTATTTTAATTGGTCCATAAATAAATAAAATTATATGATGGAGTTTTTTTTTTCACTTCATTAATATTATTAAAGAAAAATAAAAGACACAAGATCTCGGCGAGAGAAACATACCTGCAGTCGTCGTCAACAAGAAGTACTCATGTGAATTAGGTAAAAACAAATTCTTCATGACTTAACCTCTTTATTTATTAGTATAAGGTTAGAGGTCACCATGTTTAATTATTAGAATAATAAATTAAAGAAAAGAAAGAAGAAAGTTTTGAAAACTTAATCTGCAAAAAGGTTACAGTTTGTATGTCTTTTGTTTGGAGGCTTAGTCGTCAATCATTGGATATAGATGCCAATGATTACTAACTATAAGTTAATCAATATATAATTACGTTAGGGCCTTATTTATTGTTTCTTGTATACGGTTAATTACATGTTTTTAGTTTTATTTTGGATTATTCTTGTAGGTATTCTATCATGATTTATGTTTTGACATATTGATATAGGTAACTAAATATTAGATATAGCATATTATAAGAATATTATTAGAATTACATTAATCGACGAATTAAGATTTAACCGTAAATTTAAAATGCAGGAAATATAAGATTTGACAAATTGATTGGAATAAAGATTTAGGAACATTATTATAAATTCGTATGAGTTTTGGGTCTAATCTAGAGATATAGCAATATGAATGTTGTTAGTTTCGAAATCATATCGTGGTTATTTATTTGAATAGATTTTATTGGTTTGGAAGTCAACCGAAAGTGGAAGGCTCAAGTTCTGGAGTCATTGTTAGACTATTTGAGGCAAGTGGATTTCTAAACTCTTGCTAAGTGTATGAAATGCGTGTATGTCCTTGTGGTATATGTTGGGAGTAACGGGATTGGTGATGGGTTGACTTGTCTACATTGATTAATTCTAATGATGAAAAGAATGGGGATAACAAAAGGCAATGTGATTAATTGTTTATGTGTGTTGTGTTGAGAAAGGGTTGAAGGCTTGTTGAATCATTGTTGATGTAACTTCATGTTTGTGTGGTTGTGAACTGTGCGATGTTATGAAAATGGTCATCTCCTCATTATTTGTGTGAACTTGTCATCTGCATTATTCTGAGGCATTGGTTGTGACAAGTATTATGTGCATTGAGAAAGAATGGGTACTTAAGAGGATGTACCATTTCGAGGGACATATCGCGCGCCGCGATGGATACTATATTTCCAGGGACGTATCGCGCGCCGCGATGGTTACTATTATCGAGGGTCGTGTCGTGCGCCGCGACAGATGCATGGACAGATATGTCCCCCATGGGTCCCGGACTGAGAGACAGCGGATGTGTATCACTAGGTCAGACATGCATCATTATACTTGATATTGCATTACACATACTTATCATTGGTGAACTTTATATTGTGTTTTGCTGATCTTGTGATTGACTTTCTGCGGAATTTTTGATTAATAATACTGAGCTTGTTATTGAGGATATGTAATTTGATAAAGTGTGGTTATAGAGGATATATATGTAATTTGTCTAAGTGTTGTTGTTGAGCTACGTGCTATGTAAACTGTGAGCTGTTAGGTTGGTTGATTTTATGCAAGTTGTAGTTGTGGAGGTTTGGTTGGGGTGGTAGGAGTACCCGTATTTTATCCCCTTAGCTTGTGTTTAGACGTTTTACTTGCTGGGTACCGTGTGGTTTGTACTCAACCCTTGCTACTACAAATTTTTTGTAGGTTACTAGCCCGGACTTGTGATATTTCCCTTCTCCTGTCTGAGGTTTCTTGGAGAATTGTCAATTAGTTGTTTCCATCGCAACAGACTTTCTTCTCCTTAATTATGATCTTGTTCTATTCTAGAAACAAGTTCATTTGAGACTTGAGTTTTTCTTTTGAATCATTTGTAATACTTTAGAGGCTTGTACACGTGACTACCAGGTTTGGGGGGGTTTTATTAAGTTACTTATATTTTATTTCTGCACTTTATTGTAATGGTTGAGTTTTAGGCTGACTTGTCTTGGTGGGATAAGACGAGTGCCATCACGTCAATTTTTGGGTCGTGACAAAAGACCCTCCAATTTTCTCCATAGTTCAAGCGGCTCAGTCTCCTGGGATACATGATTGAATATGCTAATATCAATCTACTGTCTGATTGTCCCCAAGGTCTTTCTCTTCAGCTTTTCCCATTCTTTATCTATCATCTTCTCTGGCTTAGTGGGCTGGTCATCTTTCTTTGTTTTATCCACATCAATTGGGTCAAACAAATCCTTGCAATATAGCAAATCTTCCATCATCGGACGCCAAATGGAATAATTGGTTGATGTCAGTTTAACCATAGAGTTATTTCCATGCTCCATGTCTATGGTTTAACACTCCGCTCTTGATACCAAATGTAGGGGGAGGCACAAAACAACACAAGTAGGATACAACACCTACAAGGATCGACTTCAAGACAATCAACCAAATATACTTCACCAATTTACCAAAAGAAATTCACCACTATATTAACCAAGCTCAAATCAGCAACACATCAATTAAATCACAAGCAAATATGAATTATAAATATGCAAGTGACACACGAGATTTATATGTGGAAAACCCCTTCGGTGTGAAGGATAAAAACCACGGGACTTGTAGGAGTCCACCCTACTTCTTCTCTTATTATGCAAATTGAGGGTAAAAACACCCAAATCAGTATACAAGGATGTCACAGCCCACCAACAACAACATACATAAGAGTCAACACAAAAGAGAAGAGAAATTGGGAAATATCACCCAAAAAATGCAGATTACACCAGCTGCAATAACACACGATCAAGAATTCTGATTGACGATCTGAACGGTCAAGATGTAGTGCTATGTGTTGTGAATCAGCTGTGAATATTTCAGTACGATCCAACGGTCGGATCTCCGGAAAACTGAAATTTAGTCTCGCTGTCCAGAAAAAACCAGCAACCTTTTCTCTCAAACCCTCTCTCAAAATTTTGTTCTCTCTCTATCTCACCTCTCTCTATTTCTTTCTTCACATCCAAAACAAAAAACCAGCAGCAAACATCAGCTGCCCAAGACTTCTAGAAGAAGTCAACAAAGCCCAAAATATATGGGCCACCCATCAATAAGTGATTGGGCTTTCACTTAAAAAAAATATAACAAATGGGCTGGACCCTTAACAGTCACAAATAGATTGATGCAAAGGCCCTTGAAGAAAATTGTTTTTCAAATTAAGCGACAACAAAAACGTTGAACACCATACTTGTTTTTCAAAGCCTGTGAGGAAGTTATGAGAGATATCTAGCGTACCCATGATTATGGATGATAACATCCAATCAGGGATTTTGCCATGCAGCTTGTTGTGTGACAGATAAATATTTAAGTGTCTTGAGGAACTTGATCTGTTCTTGAGCTCATTTGGCAATTTTACAGTTAATTGATTGGCTTCAACAGATAACAAAAACAAGGATGGAAGATGGAATAACCAATGGGGTGCTGCGCCATTGAAACAATTAAATGACAAATCAAGCATTCGTAGCTCTTGAAATCCGCTTATATTAGAGGTAAGTGGCCCAGTTAGTGAATTGTTTTGCAACTCTAATAATTGAAGGCATGTCAAGGTTGCAATTGAATAAGGGAATGGGCCAGTGAAATTGTTGGTATGAAAAGCTAAAAAAGATAACTCTGAAAAGTTGGCGAAGATGTATGGAATCGACCCTTCAAAATTATTGGAGAGAGAGATATGTCACTAAGTTTGTTCAGCTTTCCGATAGTTGAGGGGACATTTCTAGTGAAGCTGTTACATGAAAGCGTCAACACTATGATTGCAGTGAGGTTGCCAATGGATTCTGGAATCGAGCCCGAAAATGGTTGGAAGAGAGATCTAAAGTAACGAGTTTGTTTGATTTTGAGTTAGTTGAGGGAACGTTACTAGTGAAGCTGTTAACTGGAAGTCTCAACTCTGTGATTGCAGTGAGGTTGCCAATGGATTCTGGAATCGAGCCTAGAAACTCGTTGATAGATAGATCTAAATGAACAAGTTTGTTTAATTTTGAGATAGTTGAGAGAACATTACCAGTGAAGTGGTTATGTGAAAGTATCAACTCTATGATTGCAGTGAGGTTGCCAATATATTATGGAATCGAACCAGATAAATGGCAATTCAAGAGGTCCAAATGCCAAAGTGATTGGAGATTACCAACCGCATCAGGCACCTTCCCAAAAATACAGTAAGGGAGAAGTCCAACTCTAAAATACTTTTACTGAAACTCCAATTAAAATTAGGCAAAGTGCCTGTTAATAAAGGATTTGATCCCAATCTCAGAACTTGCAAGTTTGGTAGATGAAAAATCTGAGAATTACTTATGTTCCCAAACATGTTGGTTCCTTCGAGACTTCAGTACCTAAGGGAAGAAGTGAAATTCGTAGGCAACTCAAATGATGCATATCAACATAATCAAACAACAGTACCCCTCTAAGTTGGTTAAGTTGTGCAGCAAACTTGTGAATGTTGTTCGGCCAACTTGGATGTAATAGCAGGAGAGATCAAGTGAAATCAACTTAGACAACTTGCATAACCCTGGTGGAATCATCCGAAAGATTTAATTGAGACGCGTCAAACTAGTGAGTTCACTAATGCTATTTCCAAGTGGAAACTCATTAAAGGCAAGGTTGAGTCTACCAAGTTTTTTGAGGGTGATGTTTGCATTGATGGTTCCCCTAAGACAGCTGAAAGAAAGATGGAGGCCTATGACATGACCCGTAAATTCATTACAAGTAACACCATCCCATTCACAACAATCTCCTGTAACATTCCGGGACAAATTCTTGGTTCGGGCCTTGTTTTCACAGAACACTGAATTTGAATCAACTCTGAGTCCTTGCCTAAATAGAAGCAAATAGAAAGCTTCATCGCGAGCACAGAGATGTTTCCCAGCATATGTAAGCTGAGATTGTTGGGAAAAAATTGAATAGAAACAGAAAGCTATTAGCAACTGTTGGTACTCCATTACATATATCTAACTACAAAATTAGCTTGTTGTATATATATATATATATATATATATATATATATATACTAGTTTCGGAAACGTGCGTTGCACGTTTGTCCCATATAATTATTATAAAGTTAAATTATTATATAATGTCAAAATTAGAAATATTAGTTTTACTAATTTATATTTCATTAATTAAATAAAATTCATAATAATCGAATAGTACATTGACCATCAAGCAAGAAATATGGAAAAATAATTATATTACTATAGCATCTAATAATATGAATATATCTATATGACTTATCCTTAATAATCTCTCGTTACGCTCCATATTAGAAAGTACACATATATGTAGTTACTTAAAGAAACTATATTAATAAGGAAAGATAAAAGTAAATAAATATTATATAAGTACATTTAAAAACGAATCTAAATGTCATAAATTAGTAATTTCAGCACTAACAAAAATAGACTTATAACATTCATAATTTCATAGAAGATTATATTAAAGAAGTATAATCGGTAAAGAATACAAAAAAATTAAACAGATAAGAATAAATACAACATTCATATCCTTCTTAAGACTTTTATTATAACAATATATAGTAAAAAGAAATACACAAGGAGTAGAGTTTTTTTTTTTCTCCTGTAACAAAAAAAACAATCTCAAATGATAAAGATAAAATTTATGATACAAAATATCATTCTAATGAGGATCAACAAATATTAATATTTCAAAACAAAAAAAAAATACCTGAAAATTGTCTGATGATTCACATCAACACGAGGCAAGTGGTATAGAAAAATTATTTTTTCATGATACATATATATAGCTAAAGATTCATTGGATAAGATGAAAAGGTGAAGAGTTGTTTAAGTTAATTTTTAGAAGTTAAGTGATCTTAGACATGGGGTAAAGGGAAAGGTGATTGTTTTTACTAATAATTCAATACATTTATTTATACTAACTAAAGAGAGAGGATTACAAATTTAATCATTTAATCACATTAATTATAGAGAAACAATAGATAATTTTTATTTTTTAAAAAAAGTAATTCCTAACAATTTCCTCTGAAATAATTTCTAACAATTTTCTATAAAATATTTTGTCTTTCAAAGTTTGACTTTACACCTTCTTATTTTTAGTATTTAGTATAATATAATATAATTATTACTTAGTATGTAAATAATTAGAATTTAAACCATTGTGTCTAGATGCATGTATTTAAATATGATTATTTAAAATTAAATTAATTATATATTAATATTTAATTTAATTTAAGAATAAAAGAAGGAGAAAGTGGTAATCCAACTTTAAAATTAAGAGTTTCCCACTTATAATAATATATATATAGTGTGATCAACAATGCATTATTATTTTCTTTATTAAGTCACACAATTAACTACCACTAATACAATTTACCCATTTTCCACAAAAACTTCTTTATGAAGTCAAACGACTTTACTAACAGTTATACAATTTTAATATTTTTAATTAGAAAATTGCCACTAATGAAATAGAAAAAGTTTCCTCCAGTGAAAATTACATAGTAGTAGCAAAGAATAGGTGCAACCAGGGATTTCAAATGAGTTGTTAGGGGGCAATTTACGTGTAGTATAATATAAGAAATCAAGTTCGAGTATTAGTCCGCCCAACCTATGTCTAGTTTAGTAAAACAGTAGACAATAAAAGTTTGTTCCTTGTAATTACTATATGATTTCTATATAATTTTTTTTAAAAAAAATGAATTTCATGATAGAAAAATGTGTATATTTCACGGTACTTAGTATAAATATTTGTAAATGATTTAAATACAACTACAATATGTATAAAAAATTATTCATAAAAATTAAGTAATCAAAAGAGAAGGAGTGTGACCCTAAATTAAAGCTTAACAAGAGGAGTGTGACCCCAAATTAAAGCTTAACAATCCGACAATCATATCAAATAGTTTTTAAAAATTGCATCATTTTGATACGTAAATTCACATGAGAAATTATTTGTGAAGATGTCATAAAATGTTTGAAGAGAATATATAAATAATTATCAATATCTATTACATTATTATAACATCACAGTAAATTAACAACTTAGATTACATTATGTTCACCCCACAAATATTCAAAAACAAGATGAAATAATAGCTTTTTAAAATATAACTCCTCAAAAAATAAAGGAAATGTATTTTTTCTTTCAAAAGCTCCTCCTTTAAACTCGCACAACTTTACACCCGGTGAGACATTTAGGGGGCGTTTGGTAGGATGTATTAAAAGAAATAATCCATGTATTAGATGTGGTATAATTTAATACTGTGTTTGGTAGGAATGTGAGCCTATGTATAACTAATCCATGGATTAAGTTAATACATCCTACAAGGTATTATGTGATGTATTGCTAATACCTTCCATTTGGAGGTATTAACTCTAATACCATGGACTATTCTAGGAAAGATAAAAATACCCCTCAAATCCTTTTAATATTTATTTTATTTTTTTGATTATATATTTTATATTTTTATATTTATACCAATAAAGTTATTTAAATAAATTAGCTTACAACTTTTATTATTTAGATATAATTTTTTGTTTCTAAAATATAAACTACTTAATCTATTTATTATTAATATAAAATATTATAATCCGACTAATATGTTAATGTTGATGTATGAGTTTAAGAACAATTCATAAGTAAAATATTGTCTCTTAATGAAAGTTCATTAAACATTACACAAGTAGTCTAAAACAAGAGTGTGTGTGTATATATATATATATACACACTCATCTCGAGTATAAAAATAGTTTAATTTATTTTCTATATTTATTTTTATATTTTTATTTTATTTTATGATAAAGAGTTTTTTAAAATTTATTGATACAAAACAAAGTTCAATAAATTTTCTCTATATCATTATAGTTGTGTGACCTTCTGAGTTATTAACTCTAATTTATTAAGATGACAATTATTTACTCTTAAATAATTTAAGTGAGAAATAGTGAACATGACATAAAAATTTATTCTCCTAACTAGTTAAAAATGTTATAAAAAAATAATATTCTCCGTTAATTATCTACTTTGACTCAATTACATGAAATACAAAATCTCATAATAACTCTAGGGTATAATTGGAAAGTTTTTTTTAAAAAAAAAACATTTAAACCACACACAAAATTAGATAAGAAACGATGAGTTGAAACAAACACTTGATAAAAATAATCCCTGCATTACTAATCCCTGCATTGCTAATCCCTGCATTACTAATCGCTGCATTATTCATTTTTGTACCAAACGACCCCTAATATTTTTAAAAATTGAATGTGTTTATCTTTTCAATTAGAAAATTGTCAACTTGTGAAATAGTAGTCATTCTTTAATAACCATAACAAAAAAGTTTCTTCTATTGAAATTACATGGAATTAGCAAATTTTCAATTTTGTGCACGTATATATATAGTAAAAGTTTATTATATGTTTATAAATAGTATTGAGATGTACGTAAATCCAATTATTATCATATATTATATCAAAATTTGTATTACCGAAATTCATAAACTTCAAAACATGGATTCACTTGTGCTAATAACATCATTTTTTTATATATTCTATATAAACTTGAACAAGCAATTGAAAACTTTCCTCCTTGTAGTCCATCTTTAAATATATACATTGTGATGAATAATACATTATTGTATGTTGACCCAAGTCAATTTCCTCCTTTATTAAGTCAGACACTTAACTACCACTAATATAATTTTAATTTATTTTTTAAAAAACTTAACTACCACTAATGCAACTTTAATATTTTTTCCAAAAGTATATGTGTTTATCTTTCTAAAAGTTAAGAAAATTGCCCACTCGATTAACAACCATGGAAAAGGTTTCTTCTGATGAAATTACATAATATGGTACCAAAGAATAGGTACAACCAGGGATATCAAATGGGTGGATTAAAATGAATTTGAGAATATTTAAATGAGTGATTATTGATCCGCTTAAATATTACTTGGGCTAAAGTGAATTGCTAAAATGAGCTAAAAAATTAAGGGAAAATTATGCGGATAAATAAATATATACTAGTTAATTAACTAATAAAGTTATACTTTGAATTAATTACTACTCACAACTTAATTTTAGTTGTAATTACATTGCTTATACACAGAATACATGATAAATATACAAATACAATTAGCCTCTCTCCTATTAGTGATATCTCTTGATTGATATTCCATATCTTAGTATCTCATTAGTGATTTAGTTTCAATTATAATTAGGTGAAGATCACAATCCATTAGTAGTTGATTCATTCCTTGTTTGTAGTTTGCTCTCTTTTATAAATACACATACATATTAATAAAATGATATACTTCTCTCCAACAGTAAATTTTATATGGTATCCAGAGCCTAAAAGCTTTACAACATTTTTTTTTGAGAATTTGTGTCTTTTCCTCTACCAACTAACAATGGTTTCAATTGAGAACACCTCAACCTCATCTCCTGTATCTGAACCAAATTCTCCCACAATTCTCACCATGAATAGCAATGAACAGTTGATCAACATCAATGTTGTTGCTCAGGCACCTCTAAAGCTCGACAATACAAACTACCAATCATGGACATAAGAGTGGGAAACCATCCTCACTGCATATGATTTTCTCCATTTTATTGAACAGCCACTAAGTTCAACAACCACTCCTTTTCACCAACGACAATACCATATCATTCGGAGTGTCATTGTTGCTTCTTTATCATCTGATATTGTTCCATTTGTCATTTATGTCAAATCTTCCTATGCTCTCTGGCAAAATCTGACAGCGACCTATGCGCAGCCATCACGTGCTCGTATCGTGAGTCTTAGAGAGTCTCTAAGCAACTTGAAAAAGGGTATATCTCTATTACTTCATATTTACATAGCCGAATATGACACTATCACTGCAGCTTTACGTGATCGAGAAACTCCAGTGACATTTGCAGAACTTCATGAGAAGCTTCTTGTTTTGAGCGTAAACTCATTCGCTCATCTTCCTCTACCACAGTACCGATAACAACAAATTTGGCTGCTAAACCAGTACTTCAAAATAATCGCTCTCGGCCCACTCATGCTTCACGTACTGGAAACGACTTGAATCCTACAAATAGGTCCGCTTCTAACAATTTGGTGCTCAACCTGTTGGTCAATACACCAACAGATGTTTACATCCCTACTCTGTCGAAATAGGGTGAAACGTCGCGGCAACTCGAAAATAATTAATTGTTTCAATTTTAACAAAGTTTAAAAATAAACGAGTTTTTTAAAAAAGAATCGCCACCTAATTTTTAGGAAAACTAGGAAACCAATTATTAATATACGAAACCAATTTGATTCTAGGTAAGGGGTTCTAGTTATTCCGAAGGGAAGGGGTTAGGCACCCTTCGGAATCCACAAATGTGGTTCCCGACTGAATTCATTTATCTTTTCAAATTGAGGAAAAATATAAATAAACACATATAATAAACAAACAATATGCACAATAAACAATAATTATCGGCCTAAAGTTTTCCTAACGTCGATATTCACAAAATAACGAATGAAATTATAATTCGAACTTTTCAAATAATTTCAAGGAGAAGCAACTCCGGGTACCTGTAAAGACACTTAGTAAAAGAGTTAGTGTCAAACAATATAAATAAAAATAAATAACTCAAACAATAACTAAAATAAAAAATCCGTCTTATTAACATGGGAGGCCTTGGAAATCGACGGTAATTTCTTCATCGGCCATTTCAACATATAAAATATATAAACTTGAATTAAATTCCGTCTTTTTAAATGGAAAGGCCTCTAAACCCGACGGATAGATTTTTCATCGGCCAATTTAACGATTTACCAAATTAGTTATGAACTTAAGCTAAAAATTTCCGTCTTTTTAAATGGAAAGGCCTCTAAACCCGACGGATAGATTTTTCATTGGCCAACTTTTTAACAAATATATTTAATATAACCTGAACATCAACAAAATTCATAACAAACTTATCCCAAGAGAATATGGAAAACAATCAACCAAACTAAAACAACATAATTAGAAATGGAAACAATAATAACGTAATATATAAAAATTAAAAATAACAATAGAATAATAACAAAACCTGAAATTTAAGATAGCAAATAATTGACTAACAATTTTAAAATAATAATAATAAATAAACGAACATCAAATCGTAAAATAATGCTAATATTAAACTATAATAAACACAAATATTATTGACTTTTACAACTACATTAAACTAAAAAAAAAATAAACAAAACAACCTACATATAATAAACAGAAAACATAAAAGAGCTGGGAATAAAATAAAACAACACTAAGAGAATAAATTTACCTGGTTTTGGGCAGCGAACCGGAACTATGAGTTTGAAGGAGACGACTTCACCTCCTCAACTCGGAAAAAAAAAAAACCCACAAAAAAAAACACACTTTTAAAATTTTTGAACTATGAAACCAAGAATTCTCAAAATTGTATGAGTATTCTTTGTATTCCCTCCCCTAAAATATTGAATGAAGTGGGTTTAAATAGAAACCCAAAAATCCTCAAAAAAGATGAAATACCGATGTGGGACTTTTGCAAAAATTGAAAATTGTTAGAGAAAAGATGTGGGATAGGAAGATTTTTTTTTGTTGTATTTGACTCAAAAATGTATTAATTTCAAAACCATCGGACCAAAATTTGGTGTCAACAACTTGCCCCTTTGTTTGATTAGGATCGATGAAAGAGGTCCTGGTCAAACAAAGTTGACGAACCAAATTTGATTTGATAAACATTGAACAAAACAATTGAGACGTTAGTAGAACTTTTGAGCAAGACTCCACATTGATCGACTGGGATGAAAATAATAACCAAAAGACGGAGATTGATTGCAAACTGAGAAAATTCACATACCTTTGATGTTACTTGCAAAATTGCACAATGAAGGTGGTGTACCTTTTTGAAAGAAAAGATGATGCGAATAACATGTTACTTTGAATGAGGTGACAACCCAGCGTGTCTCGTTGAAAGACGGACAACCTGACTTGAACTTAATATGTCATTTGGAGGGAGATGACAACCCAAACTTGTCTCTTTGAAAGGCGAACGACCCAACTTTAATATGTCATTTGGAGGGAGATGACAACTCAATCTTGTCTCTTTGAAAGGCGGACGACCCAACTCGGACTTAATATGTCATTTGGAGGGAGACGGCCTAAAATAAAAAAGATGTCATTTTGAAGGGTATGACTACCAAAAACTAAAAATATGTCATTTTGAAGGACATGACTACAAAAAATGCAATTTAAACTTTGAAACGGTCCACAAAGTTGTTTGGACAAATATCAACAATGAAACGGTCCACAAAGTTGGTATGGACAAATATGGGGCACAAAAATAAAATGATGTTAGTTTGAAAGGTATGAGCGACCCAAATTAAAAAAATGTCATTTTGAAGGGTATGACTACCGAAAAATAAAAGATGTCATTTTGAAGGGCATGACTACCCAAAATGCAATTTAAACTTTGAAACGGTCCACAAAGTTGTTTGGACAAATATCAACAATGAAACAGTCCACAAAGTTGGTATGGATAAATATGGGGCATAAAAATAAAATGATGTCAGTTTGAAAGGTATGACGACCCAAATTAAAAAGATGTCATTTTGAAGGGTATGACTACCGAAAAATAAAAAATGTCATTTTGAAAGGTATGACTACCAAAAATGCAATTTAAAATTGGAAACGGTCCACAAAGTTGTTTGGACAAACATCAATAATGAAACGGTCCACAAAGTTGGTATGGACAAATATGGGGCATAAAAATAAAATGATGTCAGTTTGTGAAAGGTATGACGACCCAAATTAAAAAGATGTCATTTTGAAGGGTATGACTACCGAAAAATAAAAAATGTCATTTTGAAGGGTATGACTACAAAAAATGCAATTTAAACTTTGAAACGGTCCACAAAGTGTTTGGACACATCAACAATGAAACGGTCCACAAAGTGGTATGGACAAATATGGGGCATAAAAATAAAATGATGTCAGTTTGAAAGGTATGACGACCCAAATAAAAAGATGTCATTTTGAAGGGTATGACTACCAAAAAATAAAAGATGTCATTTTGAAGGGTATGACTACCAAAAATGCAATTTAAACTTTGAAACGGTCCACAAAGTTGTTTGGACAAATATCAACAATGAAACAGTCCACAAAGTTGGTATGGACAAAATCAACAATGAAACATATTTTAACTTGGTTAGCGCCAACAACAGTATTGTACAAAAATTTCTCACAATTTTTCTCCTTCAACTGAAATTGACATCGAGGTAATTCCTATGGATTCAAGTGGTACCTCAATTGTACTTAAGTAACGACAAGATTTGTTCATCTTGCTACAAGCAAAATCTTTGAACTAGACCTAACATCATGTTTCAAGTGCCCTCACAAGAAAGAAACTTTCAATTTGTGCACATTTAAAGTGTTTTGATTTGGAAATATCTGGAAAAGCACACTCAAACTCAACAAAAAATTTCAATGCATGCAATTGTGATACCATAGGCTTGACCTTCATGTAAATCTCCACTGATCTGGAATATTAGAATTGAAATCATGTAGGGCTTGTTAATAGCTTGTAATGTTGGATTAGGAACGGGTAGGATAGTCATTTGGGATTAAAGTGACTTATTATTTCTTAAGCATTGCACTAAATAGATGCTTTTAACATTTATTACGCTTTTAGCGTTTGATTCTCTTTGTTGTCCCTTCTTTTTGCACTTTTGACTTCTTTGAAACTTTGTTTGTCTAAGTTTTCCCCCCTTTTGACTTTTCTCCTTTTTGTTTGGAGTGTTTTTGAAATGTTGCTTTCTTAAATTGGTGGGGAATTTTGAACCCTTTTTTTTTTCTTCTGAAGTCATTTTTGTTTTCTTGACATTCAGGAACTTTGATAACTTTTGTCTTTGACAAATTTGAACTTTGTATCTTCTCTTATAACTTGCATGTCTTCAGTGCGCTCAAGAAAGTCTGGTCAAAAGATAAATAGTGCGTAAAAGCACTCAGAAAGGTATAGGCTAAGATGTGGTTGTCCAAATAAAAGGCTTAAGGCTCAAAGTGGGGACATCTAAGGATTAACATCATTTGGTAGGCTTTGAAAGGCTCAAACGGATCAAAGAAGGCCTACAATCATTTTTCAAATCAAACATTACTCAGAATTTCGCCTCAATAACATTTAGGTCAAGTTCTAGATCAACAATGCAAAATAATTTAATTTGATTCAAAACTCACCACACAATGCACATGAAACAATGAATTTGATTTTGTTCTAATCTTGAATTTATACAAGACAACATTTGCAAGTGTAACAAAGTATGGATGAGAGGTACCAAAAGAATCCATGGTTTAACAAGAAGTCAATCTTCTTTATTATACAAATTATTTTCACATGCACACTTGAACTGTGTTGGCATCCACCAAGTCAAAAAAAAATGATTTAAAAATTATAAACATTAAAAGAAATAAAAATAAAAGATCTTTTGAATAAACAAATACCGAACCCTCAAAGAGCTGCCTACGTATCTCAATGATGAGAATCAGGTCTGCGTAGTTCGTCCAAATATGACATAAAATTTATAAACAACAAATTACTTTTTGAAAGGAAAAAAATGAGAATAAAAATCAATGAGCCACATTGAAAGGCGGGCAACCCGAATTGAACAAAAATTTTTTATTTACTATTTAAAGAAAATTTTACAAGGACGAATGAATCAGTGAGTCACATTGAAGGGCGGACCATCTAAATTTAACAGAAGCAACAAAAATAAAATAATGAAATAATGAGTCGCGTTGAAGAACGGACAACCCAAACTTAAAAAATGTCAATTAAACTAATTTTTTCAATGGAGTATAATAAAAATCAAAGATATACAATGAATGTGACATCATGTACAAAAAAAAATTAATGCAAAATAAATAAATCAACTCGGAGTGAAGCCTCATAAATACTGGAGTCTGCTTACAATCTTGGTGAAAATTTTGAGGGCATTCCTAAAAATTTTTGCCCCTGTTTCAGCTTCGACAAACCTCTGGTATTTAATATTGTAACAACTATCTCCATTATAAAATTTTGGAGACTTCCCCAAAATTTTGCCCCAGTTTCTGTTCTTAAAATTTGGAAAACTTACGGGGAAGATGACCGAGCCTTAATGGTGCCTACGTATCCCGTTGAAGCAGGAATCAGGTCAAACGTAGTTCCAACTATTTAACTTCAAAAAATTGGACTTGAATTATGAATATTCTTAAAACTAGGTTAACAAAAGTGATTTTAAAATAATGAACTATTATACAACATATATACAACACGTATATCACATAACATACAAACAATTGTGTCATGCTTAATATGAGGTTTTGGTTTAGCTCTATCCTAGTTGACTAAGAGTGGCTTTTGAAAGACAGGGAACCCAAGCGGACAACTTAGGCTGGAATTCACGACAACCATTGGACGCATAACGAACCAATAAATTGCCGATCATTCCAGAAAAGGTGAGTATAAAAAAGTCCGATTGCGGTTCCGCAAACCGTCCTTTAATATACTATACATATATATCGGAGATATGCCATGAATGCAATGATAATATATAACCCACAACAAGATAAATAATGAGTACATACAATAAACAAATAATCAGCAAAAATATAAAAATACAAGGTATAACATAATAATAAAGCAAAAATCTCCTCAATTTGAAAAACAAATAAATCCATATTGGTTAAAACCTCAAAAACTCCCCAGCAGAGTCGTCATTCTGTTTACATCCCTACTCTGTCGAAATAGGGTGAAACGTCGCGGCAACTCGAAAATAATTAATTGTTTCAATTTTAACAAAGTTTAAAAATAAACGAGTTTTTTAAAAAAGAGTCGCCACCTAATTTTTAGGAAAACTAGGAAACCAATTATTAATATACGAAACCAATTCGATTCTAGGTAAGGGGTTCTAGTTATTCCGAAGGGAAGGGGTTAGGCACCCTTCGGAATCCACAAATGTGGTTCCCGACTGAATTCATTTATCTTTTCAAATGAGGAAAAATATAAAATAAACACATATAATAAACAAACAATATGCACAATAAAACAATAATTATCGGCCTAAAGTTTTCCTAACGTCGATATTCACAAAAAACGAATGAAATTATAATTCGAACTTTTCAAATAATTTCAAGGAGAAGCAACTCCGGGTACCTGTAAAGACACTTAGTAAAAGAGTTAGTGTCAAAACAATATAAATAAAAATAAATAACTCAAACAATAACTAAAATAAAAATCCGTCTTATTAACATGGGAGGCCTTGGAAATCGACGGTAATTTCTTCATCGGCCATTTCAACATATAAAATATATAAACTTGAATTAAAATTCCGTCTTTTTAAATGGAAAGGCCTCTAAACCCGACGGATAGATTTTTCATCGGCCAATTTAACGATTTACCAAATTAGTTATATGAACTTAAGCTAAAAATTTCCGTCTTTTAAAATGGAAAGGCCTCTAAACCCGACGGATAGATTTTTCATTGGCCAACTTTTAACAAATATATTTAATATAACCTGAACATCAACAAAACATAACAAACTTATCCCAAGAGAATATGGAAAACAATCAACCAAACTAAAACAACATAATTAGAAATGGAAACAATAATAACGTAATATATAAAAATTAAAAATAACAATAGAATAATAACAAAACCCTGAAAATTTAAGATAGCAAATAATTGACTAACAATTTTAAAATAATAATAATAAATAAACGAACATCAAATCGTAAAATAATGCTAATATTAAAACTATAATAAACACAAATATTAATTGACTTTTACAACTACATTAAACTAAAAAAAATAAACAAAACAACCTACATATAATAAACAGAAAACATAAAAGAGCTGGGAATAAAAAAAAACAACACTAAGAGAATAAATTTACCTGGTTTTGGGCAGCGAACCGGAACTATGAGTTTGAAGGAGACGACTTCACCTCCTCAACTCGGAAAAAAAAAAACCCACAAAAAAAAACACTTTTAAAATTTTTGAACTATGAAACCAAGAATTCTCAAAATTGTATGAGTATTCTTTGTATTCCCTCCCCTAAAATATTGAATGAAGTGGGTTTAAATAGAAACCCAAAAATCCTCAAAAAAGATGAAATACCGATGTGGGACTTTTGCAAAAATTGAAAATTGTTAGAGAAAAGATGTGGGATAGGAAGATTTTTTTTTTGTTATTTGACTCAAAAATGTATTAATTCAAAACCATCGGACCAAAATTTGGTGTCAACAACAGGAATCATCCTCGTGTTACTTGCCAACTGTGTGACAAGCCCGGTCATCATGTGAAGCAGTGCCGAAAATTATTGGCAATTCTCTCTCTAATCAATGGATCTGGATTAGATGGACATACAAGAAATAATGCTCCGTCTCAAACGCAATATCCACAATCTATACCTTCACTCAGATTATGATGGCACTGAAGACATTATGCTCGGTGATGGTAAAGAACACAAAATCACTCATATAGGATCTGCCTCTTTTCCTTCATCTTCTCGGCCTTTAACTTTATCCAATGTTTTATGTGTGCCTAAGATGAAAAAGAAGTTTATATGTCTCAACCTCCTGGATTTGTGAATGAGACATATCCCACTCATGTTTGTCGGCTTCACAAAGCAATTTATGGGCTTAAACAAGCTCCGCGAGCATGGTATGAATAACTCAAATCCTATCTTATTTCATATGGATTTTTCCACTCTCAGTCAAATCACTGCTCGTTTACATATTCTAAATCTGGAGTTATGCTCTATCTCATTGTCTATGTTGATGATCTAATTATTACGGGTAATCATCAAAGTTCGGTGGAAGGATTTATTAGGTGTCTTGCTAATTGATTAATATTTTATATCTTAGTATCTCATTAGTGATTTAGTTTCTATTATAATTAGGTAAAGAATCACAATCCTTTAGTAGTTGATTCTTTCCTTGTTTGTAGTTTGCTCTCTTGTATAAATACACATACATATTAATAAAATGATATACTTGTCTCCAACAGTAAAAGTTATATCTCCTTCCTCTCCCAGTCTCGCTCACCAGATATACAAATACATATGTATATCAGTAACATATATAGAATTATCTGACAGATATACAAATACAATTTGTCTATCTCCACTCCGTGCCCTCTCTCAGTCGCCTCTCCTCTATGTACCAATCTCGCTCGCTAGATATACAAATACATATGTGGTAACCAATTACATATTACAATTTGACAAATACACATATACAATTCACCTCTCTTTATTTTCTGCCCTTTCTCGCTCGCCTCTCTCACATAACTACGAGCCATGATTAGCAAACTATAGCCGTTTGGGGCTATTAGATGGGCCACCGGGCCAATTTAAACATGCTCCTTTATTAAAATAAAAAGCACCCAATTTCCTTCGATACTACCCCTTTCTGCAGCAAAAGAATTGAGCTTTGCGATTTCAAAGTAGCGAGCATTTAATGTTCTACCACCTTTAAGGTTTTAGTTACTACATTTATCTTGAATGAATTTTTATGGAGTATCTCATTTTGTTGTCGTCACAACAATAATAATAACAACATACATACTCAATGAAATTCATAGATTGTAAGCAAAATTTACCACTTGACTCATCTTGCTGTGTTAATTGGCATAATTTGTTGATTACATATTTGTGGTAGTTTTTTTCTCTTTTTATATGTATAAAGATATATCCTCATCCAGGATTTTTGGTACTCCATTTTTTTAGGTTTGTTGGCTTAATTTGAATTTGTTGATAGGGTTTAGCTTTTCTCTTTTTAAAATAAATGGTCCAAAATAGAGCGAGACAGAAAATAGATAAAAGAGAATTCATATTGCTGAACAATATAATACGATACATTATGAAACAAGCAACCAGCCAACAGAGGTTGCTATGTCTAAAGCTAATTTATTATTTGACACAAAACTATAGAATAAACTGCAACTTATTGTGTATTTGGCAAGCATGGGCATAAAGTGATGAAACAGATGCATCCACTGATAGACTTGTCCGACCTTAATTTCCTGCAACCTTTCTGCAGTGACAAGTTGAGAAGCAAAGGACTTAATGAGTTTTTGAATATTTAGGAAAAAATAACAAAGTTATCCAATAAACAGCTACAGGAAGTTTTGTTTTGATGCATACATATTGGCTAATTCATCTTAGACCACGTCTTTGACGTCTCTTCTTTTGCCTTGTCCGCTTCTTAGCACTAATTTGTTGAGCAATATCTTCAGCAAAGTTCACATACCATTTTGGTTTTCCCAATAGAAACATGAGGCCTCCTATCAACAATCCAAATATCATACCACAACCATAACCTATTACAACTGCTTCCCATGTGAATCCGCTCATAAAAAATGAATCATCATCATCATCATCTTCATGTTCAAGTGGTGACTCATTATTGTTTCCACATTCCTTTGACAGTGGAAATTCACATAATCCAGGATTTCCACAGTATGAATCATTTGGAAATGTATTGAACTGTTTCCCAATAGGAATGCGCCCAGCCAGATGATTGTACGAAAGGTTTAACACCTCAAGAAATGTCAAACTCGACAATGGACCTGGAATTTCTCCGATGAGTCTGTTCCATGAGATATCTAATGCTTCGAGCTGCTGCAACTTTGTAAATTCTGCAGGAATATGACCATGGAAAATGTTGTGAGACAGGTTGAGTAAGACAAGTGAGTTCAGACTTCCAATGGAATTTGGAATATCTCCTTCAAACCTGTTGCTTGATAGATCAACAATCGTCATAATTGGCGTGATTCTCATATTAAACTCATTACCTTTTATCATCAAACTAACATGGTAAAGATAACCTCTGAGAGTCCTTTTAGTAACTTGAGTAATTTTTTTTTCATTCAAATCCATCATACCTCTGAAACTTTTGAAAAACTTAGATGGCAAAGTTCCTGTGAACCCATTGCAGGAAAGGTCAAAGATTCGTAACTCAGGAAATGGAAATTCGGACTCGAAATCACCTATTGGACCGTGAAAGAGATTTGATTTCAGAATCAGAACTCGTAGGTATGGAAATTTCTCCAGCCATATGGGGAACGTGTCATTTAACTTGTTGTTCCCCAAATCAATAGCTTCCAAGCCTGCATAGTTAACCAAGGATCGGGGGATTTGTCCCGTCAATTGATTGCCATATAAACCAAGATACTGTAACTCTGTAGGTAAGATTCTTGGTATCTCTCCATGAAAGTTGTTCATTCGCAGGTCCAAAATATAAAAGTATCTACTGAAGTTACCCAAACAATCTGGGATTGAACCACTGAAATTGTTCTGAGCCAAAATGAGGGTTTCAAGGTTAACCATGTAACAAAAGGACTGATACACAGACCCTTGAAGAAAATTGTTTTCCAGATTAAGGTATTGTAAGGATCCTGAGGGCCATACTTGTCTTACAAAGCCTGTGAGGAAGTTATGAGAGAGATCCAGTCTACCCAAGCTTGTAGAAAACATCCAATCGGGAATTTCACCTTGCAGGTTGTTGTATGAAAGATTAATATCATAGTACTCTACATAATTGCTCTTGAGCTCATTTGGCAATTTCCCGGTTAATTGATTGTGTTGAACATATAAATAATATAAGGATGGAAGATGGAATAACCAAGAGGGTGCTGCGCCAGTGAAACAATTAAATGAAAAATCGAGCATTGTTAGCTCCTGAAATCCGCTTATATTAGAGGGAAGTGGTCTAGTTAGCGAATTGTTTTGCAAGAATAATGTTTTAAGGCGTGTCAAGGTTGCAATGGAATATGGGAGGGGGCCAGTGAAATTGTTAGTGTTAAAACCTAAAAATATTAGCTCTGAAAAGTTGGCAAAGATGTCTGGAATCGAGCCTCCAAAATTATTGGAAGAGAGAGTTAAGTAGCCAAGTTTGTTCATCTTTTGGATAGTTGAGGGAACATTTCCTGTGAATCTGTTATATGAAAGATCCAGCACTGTGATTGCAGTGAGATTGCCAATAGATTCTGGAATCGATCCTCGAAAATGGTTGGAAGAGAGATCTAAGTATACGAGTTTGTTTAATTTTGAGATAGTTGAGGGAACATTACCAGTAAAGTTGTTACGTGCAAGTATCAACTCTCTGATTGAAGTGAGGTTTCCAAGGGATACTGGAATCGAGCCGGATAAACTGCAATTAAGGAGGTTCAAACGCCAAAGAGAATGGAGATTAGCAATTGAACCAGGTAGCTTCCCAAAAATACCAGTATTAGAGAAGTCCAACTCTAAAACACTTCCACTGAAATTCCAACGGTAATTCGGCAAAGTGCCTGTTAATAAAGGATTATTTCCCAATCTCAGCACTTGCAAGTTTGGTAGATGAAAAACCTGAGACTCACCTATGTTCCCAAACATGTTGGTGTGTCCAAGACTTAAGTACCTAAGGGAAGAAGAAAGGTTCTTAGGTAACTCACTTATGTTCCCAAATACGTCCACGTTGTCAAGCAACAGTACCTCCAAATTGGTTAAGTCTTGAAGCAAACTTCTGAACGTTGTTAAACCAAATTGGAAATCAGTGTGCCAGGAGAGGTCAAGTGAAACCAATTTAGACAAGTTTGTTAATCCTGCTGGGATCTGCATCATATTTCCAGAACGCGAAAGATTGAGACACTCAACTTGTTGTAGGCAAGGTTGAGTCTTTGAAGATGACCAAGTCTTTTGAGGGTGCTGTTAGCATCGATGGTTCCCTTAAGACAGCTCAAAGAAAGATCGAGGCCTATGACATGACCTGTAAATACATTGCAAGTAACACCACCCCATTCACAACAATCTCTTGTAGCATTCCAGGACAAAGTCTTGGCTTCGGCCTCACTGTCACAACCATAGAAATAAGCATTTCGATCAACGGTGAGGCTTTGCTTAAGTTGAAGCAAATAAAAAGCTTCATCGCGCGCACAGAGATGTTTCCCAGCATATGTAATCTGAGATTGATGGACAAAAAGTATAAGAAGAGAGTGGAAACAGAAAGCCATTATCAATTTTTGGTACTCCATCGGATATATCTAGCTAGCTAGGAACTTGTACTCCATATGTATAAATAACAAAGTGATCTTAAAGCATTATTGTTATTGACCCAAGTCAATTTCCTCCTTTATTAAGTCACACAACTTAACTACCACTAATACAATTTTAATATTTTTTTTTCAAAAACTTAACTACCACTACTACAATTGTAATATTTTTTTCAAAAACTTTACTTCCACTACTACGATTTTTATATTTTTTTCCAAAAGTGTACGTGTTTATCTTTTTAAAAAGAAAATTGCCAACTCCTTTAACAACCATAGAAAAAGTTTCTTCTAATGAAATTACATAGTAATAGCAAAAAATAACAAAAATGGATTTCGGTTGAGTGGAAAGTGTTTTTTCATTCTTAGATAAAGGTTTTAGGTTCAAATATCCTTGGGTAAAAAGTCGTTTTTGTTAGGGAACATTTTTTTTTCTATGTTAGGGGGACATTTTTTTTTCCTAAACGAATTAAAAAAGAAAACACAAGCAAATTGAACGTACAATCGGTAATAGGTCATGTGAGTTTGATGGCAACCTTTTCATTAGATTACAAATTCATTGCCAGCCAAGCCATTTATAAGTAATGGTTTTTTGCAGGGCAGAGCTTTCTCGTAGACTTTATGTTACCGATATAATACAAGAAACTGAAAAGGGTGAAATATACCGCTTGTTATACTTTCGAGCTAAATATTTCCTTATAATTAATTGAGACGGTAAGGATTAAAAGAACCATTCAATTAAAAAAAATTAGCCCGAAAGTATAATGGGAGGAGTATATTTAGCCCAAAAGTATAAGGGAGGGGTAAAATATCGTTTCCAAAGTTTGATATCGTTACAACAATTTTGATCAAAATTTGAATATATTCCGTAAATTTTATTTACTAAAAGACATATTCTTTTGGCTTATTTTTGCCAAAGAATCTTGGACTCTTGCTGAGTTTCCGGCCCACAGAGAACATGAGCCTTATATTTGCCTCTGGCATTTCCTTTTTGCACTAACAAAAACGCGTCATTTGCGGTAATATTTGAATAGTTTACGCAAAATATGCTTTTGTTTAAATAAAAGTAATTTAAATAAATACATAATAGTGATGTTAGGGGAAATAATATATATATATATATATATATATTCGTAATATTCACGTGCAAAGCACGTGTCGAGAACTAGTTTATTTATAATTCGTAAGAACTGATTGATAAGACATTTTATTATTCAAATTGCTTTCTTATTGGTAATTTTGTACAGTAACGACAAGACTATAACGTAATGAACTTTGGTACATTAACACAAAACAATATAACATAATGATTCTCAAACATATACTCTAATTAGCAAACACAAACATTAGTATCTACTTAATCCATTCCAACCATTATCATAAAGGATCTATACATCGACTGTTATTTGGATTACTTCATTCCGAGTATCTTCTTGCATTCATACGTGAAATGGATCCACAAGCTGCATCACTTGGCTACAAAAAGAATTGAAGTTATAATTAATCAAAAGGACCACAATTAAATCATATTCAGTAAACTACAACTTCGATCAATAAAAGACAACATGCTCTAAAAACAGTCTATGGAATGAAACAACAACATAGATCAATAAACTACAACATGCTCAAGAAACGGATTTTGAACCAAACTAAGTTATTATATAAAACAATTTACCAAAGTAATACATTTTTCTAAAATTTTACAAAACTAGTATAAACGTATTTCACGGTAACGTTTTAGGGTATATTTTATTTTTTTAAAACTAACAACATTAGGTTGATATACGTTACTGTAAGTAACGTTTTACTTTTAAAACGTTATTTTCAGTAACGTTTTACTCCTAAAACGTTACTGTGAGTAACGTTTTAGGTGTAAAACGTTATTGTGAGTAACGTATATCAATCTGACACCATCAATTTTTAAAAAATAAAATATATCCTAAAACGTTACTGTGGAATACGTTTATACTAGTTTTGTAAAATTTTAGAAAAACATATTATTTTGGTGAATAGCTT
Organism: Solanum peruvianum; assembly: GCA_027705065.1. Lineage (NCBI taxonomy): Eukaryota > Viridiplantae > Streptophyta > Magnoliopsida > Solanales > Solanaceae > Solanum > Solanum peruvianum. The sequence goes on along the minus strand of JAKWJD010001760.1, from coordinate 33,380,720 downwards.
TATATAATGTCTTAGTTTGGTTTCTGCAACTCAAGAAACTTACTTTCCAAGAACTTTTGTGTTCAAGAACAAGAAGAAAAATAACCCAAATCAAATACATGCAAAACAAATAGAAACATGATACATAGATAAAGATTGAATCTTTTCGAAATTTGTTTTCTGGGTAATTCTCAAAAATGAAAAAAAAAAAAAAAAGAAGATAAAAATGGTTTCATTTGTAACTCTGTTTTTCTCAGTAATCCTTTTCTCGAAGAATAAAGTCAATATGGTTATCCATCTAGATTGCACATGAATAACACCATATCTCTAGCTACATACATAACATTGTCAAAACACAACAGTAATTGCAGTTCCCAATTTAACACCATGTCATACATTCTGGATAATTCAAGTTGTTGTACCTGTTCCTTTATGAGTTGATTTTCTTTTTTGAGATCAGAATTAACTTTTTTAAGATCAATATATTCAAATTTTAACCTGGTCAAGGAAGTCAGTAATTGATCTCTATTCTCATTCAACTCTTGAAGATTATCCATGAGAATTAAAATAAACAAAGAAAAATTATTCATTCGATTAAATAAATTAATTTTTATTTGTTAGGAAGACATCATAACAGTAGTTGTAATAGTTGTACTCTATATTAGAGTCCATGCTTCTAGTTTATCTCATAAAGAGTTTGTATTCAACTATATCTTTTGTGAAATATAATCAAATTTCTAAAATATTTATAAAAATTTTACGTCGTATTGTGAAGACTCAAGTCTCATAATGACAGTTCCCTCAGTTATCAGTATCACCTAGTAAACCCCTTTCAAGAATTTTTTGCCATGCAAGAAATAAAAAGACTACTTTAAAGATGTTTCACTTTTTAACGTTCATAGTTTTTAATTTATACTTCTTTTTTTAATCATTTCTAATGACAAACAAGGATTACCATATTGACTTTATTTAATATAGGTTTTAATGATGAGCATGTTATCTTAGATTTGACTAAAGACATTTTGTAATTTGTATTAGATCTGCCAATATGTATCTTTTTGTACTTCTATAAATAAGCTACTTTTCAGATCATTAATGAACAAAAAGATCAAGTGCCCATTTTTTCATGTCTTGTGCAACATTGCTAGATATATATATATATATATATATAGTAATTACCTCTACTTTTCTTAACTAAAAGTTCCTAAAGTATATATAGGAAACAGAATGTATGGTAATAAGAGTTCTTTTTGGAGAAATTATAATAAGAACTATTGCTTTTTCCCAAACATATTCAGATTAACGGTATTAATTTTTACCTCTTCATTTAAACTCATCTCATAAAATCAATAGGATTCATCATGAATTAACAAATTTTACGCTGAATATCAGCCTACCACAATGTCACCCTCCTCCTTTGTTAAAACTTGAGGCCGACAATGCAAGCAAGCTCGTTTATTGTTGAAGTTATTGAGTATAAGTTAGCATTGCATAATTAGTGATCATAAGCTTAATATATCCCCTTCTAAGAATTCAAGGGGTTGATAGAGACACAATTATAGGTAGAAAAGAGTTGTTGATTGTCCAGTTAAGAATAACACCTCAAGTTTCAATCATTAGGATTTATAGGAGATATCACTTTTCAAACCAAAAATTTAACAAACACCAAAACTTGTGATTTCTTCACAAAAACATATGAGTAATTCTATTACTCCTTCCGTCCATTTTTATTTGTCATGTTGCACTTTTCGAAAGTCAATTTAACTAATTTTCAATGTTAAATTAGATTACTCTAGTAAAATTACTTGCGCTTCGTGCGGGAATCAAATTTCAGAAAATTTATAAAATATTACGTAAAACATATCCGACATTATCACTAAAACACTATATTATCTTATATTCAAAATTACGTAGTAACAAACATTAATAATGTAAAGGAAAAAAGAAATTTATTACATCTTATCATTTATCCTTAATAACATAGATTGTTAAAGACATACCAAGATGTGTAACAAAAGCAATGTTGTTAATGAACCATTCAACAGGAGCAAAGTACACAAATATTTTATTATGAAGGAAGGGGAGGAAGAGAAGGAGGAGGAGGAGGAGAAGGAGAAGGACAAGTTTAGAATTTTCGTTAAAGTCGCAACTTTTCATTAAAGTCGCAATTTTTCATTAAAGTCGCAACTCTTCATTAAAGTCAAAACTTTTATCAAAGTCACAACTCTTCGTTAAAGTCGTGACTTTTCATAAAAGTCACAACTTTTCACGAAAGGGGTGACTAGTTTTGTAATAAAATAAATTAAAGGGAATCCTGATTTGGGGTGACGCCATATATATATATATATATATTATATAATATATATATTAATTCGATATTTTAAACAAAAGAATTAGATATTCAAAAACAATATGAAAAGTACTATAAATTAGTATTTTTTTTTCATATCAATATGATGAAAAAATACATCTTAAAATGTAGTCAAAATTCTTCTACTTTGTCTCTAAAAATAAAAACCATGATAATTAAATGTGGACGGAGGAAGTACTAGATTCACTAAAGCTTGAATAGCAAGTTTGTTATACAGTTTGTGTCATGTTTGAGTACAAGACAGATCAATAGTAAAGAATAACAGTAAAGAATGCTAATGATATTTGAATACTAGCAGTAGACAAAGATAAAATTTGTTTACTCACATTCATTATAATGGTTTCAAAGTGTAGCATATAAAAGCATATACATATAAATTGTATTGTCAATTTTTTTTATAATATCAGTGTAGTTTAACGTGTGACCAGAAGTTAGTCATAACTATCTTGAAAATGACTTAATTGTGTAAACGATTCTAATGCGCATAAAACTTAAAACTTGTTCTATAAATCGACCATACTTAGGTGTCCTATAGTCAATATCCAAATCATTTTTTTCTCACCAACTATTTCCATATTTCAATTTTATGCACAAATCTGAAGTTGCTTCACAATGGACATATGACCAAAATAACAAAATTAACATAGAGAGAAATCAATCAAAGATAAGTAGACGCTTCGAAAATATATTTTGAGAAAAGGTTTATCACCTTAACAAGTAAATGCATGAGCGAAGAACATGATCACTTGAACCGAAGACATTAAAGTGAGGGTCAGCAACAACAACAAAAAAAAGGACACATTAAATTGTACAAACACAGATATAGCTACAGAATTTAGCTTTACATGTCTGAAATGAGCCAATGATGGTAAAAATTTTAATCGAAATCTAAACAGCATTTTGTGAGATGGGTCCGAGGTAATCACTCTCCAAGCTCCCAACTGCTTGGAATTTTTTCTCCGCCTTCATATACTTTGTTCGTAACACAATGAAACGCACCACAGTGTCCTTCTCAATTCTTGACATCTTTTCATTCATAAAGATAGGATTTTCTCCAGGCACATACTTATAATCCGCCATCTTCTTATGTGAGAGGTATACCTTGTCGACGGGGCCACATCTCATAAAGACACCGTGCTTCTTGATGTCGTAAACAACCCCTTCCAATATCTCTCCACGGAATATCTTGAAGGTAATACAGCTGAACTCCACAGGGAAAAGCACATGACCAGTGTGTTTTTGAACTTTCCCTTCCCCAATCTTGTCCAATGTAGTAACAGCCATAAAGTAACCAAGATCTTTTGAGGCCTTCTTTGCAGCAAAGTCATCCATGAGGCGAATAAGAATTGCCTTCTGAAGCATTACGCCTTCAACATCAAGTTTCTCAGCATGGATTATCACATCCCACGATAACTCAGATTTTAAAAACATTTTGAAGAACCTGTCACAAATCAAAACCTTCATCAAGGGTACGTATTACAAAGAAACCATGCATGCCGTCACAGCAATAAAACTTAATACACATATCCATCCTTGTCACATATAAAAATCATGTCAACTTCAAATTTACCAAATGCCCCATATTTCAATCAGTCTCAAGAGTCAAAAAAAAATAGCCATCCATTTCACAGAGGCAATCACAGTTATATAAGAGTAAATTTAGAAAATCATGAGGGAAATGGAGGAAGCAACAATGCATGATCGGAAAGTGACAAGTAAAGGAAACAATTTGAAAAATTCTTAACATATAACTGAAAAAACCTAAACAGCTAGCGCAAGCAAAGAGAACCGGCGAAGGCGGCACAGTAGACGGACTAACCTTTGGTGAACAACCCCGCGATAGGCGACGGCGGCAAGGAGAAGGTGAGGGTATGGGAACTGTAGAAATTGGATTCAACTCACATGTGATGGTGACTTAGGGCATCTGCAACCCTAGCATATGCTTTACTTTCCAATTCCAAATATAGAGTAGCCAACTCAATTCTCTATTTTACGGGTGCTCACGGTTTTAGTCCAAGAAGTTATGTTATTTTTAGTTTAGTCCCTTTTTTAATCATTGGATTTCAAGATTTAAACAAATCTATTTTTGATCGTATATTTTCATATAAATTTTTTAAATATTTTTAATCTTTAATTATCATAACTTAAAGTACCTTTTTTACATAGTTTACAAATATATAAATTTTATTTTAAAAAAGTTGAAGAATTCATGATAAAGTCACGATAAAATAAGTTCAATGGGGTAATAGGACCTTAGTATAGTATAAATGTGTCTCTAAAATTTCAGGCATATATTGAAGGGTGCTTGTGCATTATCCCTAAAATTATTATCAAAAAGATTTCTGAAACAAGCAAAAAAGTAAAGTGGATTAAGCTTCGATGTGTTCTATCGTTATATGGTGGCACAAATCCGGAGATGTAAGTCTTTGCTCCGGTGACCTTTGTGAATGAATGAAAATGCTATAAAGGTAACATGAAATGAGAGTATTGATGTTGTATGACTAATACACACTAAGGTAACATGAAATGAGAGTATTGATGTTGTATGACTAATACACACTACACAAAAAATTATATTTAGTGATAATTAATTTTTAATTGCCGTTAAATATGTATTTTAAATGGCAATTAACAATAATTATTTATGTCACTAAAACATTAAGCAATATTGATTCTAATGACGGTAAAGATTTTAGCTACACTTTATTAATATTAATATTTAATGCCACTAAAAGTTGCTTCTGTAGTAGTGACACAAAAATGTCTTCCACAAATAAATGAAGTAAACTATGTATACGTTATAGGGGTGGAGTTTCCACCTATCAAAAAATTCCCTTCAGACTTAAAGTATCAAAATGTATATATGCATCATGTGGAATTCAATTGTATTACCTTCAAGATATTCCATGGAGACATCTTGGAAGGGTTTGTTTACGAGATCAAGAAGCACTGTGTCTTTTTTAGATGTGGTTCAATCTACAAGGTATACTTCTCACACAAGAAGATGGAGGATTATAAGTATGTGCCTGGAGAAAATCCTATCTTCATGAATGAGAAGATGTCAAGAATTGAGAAGGACATTGTGGTGCGTTTCATTGTGGTTGGAGCAACGTATGTGGAGGCGGAGAAGGAATTCCAAGCAGTTGGGAGCTTGGAAAGTGCTTGCCTCGGACACATCTCACAAAATGTTGTTTGGATTTTGGTTATATATTCACCATCATTGGCTCATTTCAGACATGTAAAGCTAAATTCTGTAGCTATATCTGTGTTAAGTAAAATTAAATGTGTCTTTTTTGTTGTTGTTGCTGCTGACCCTCTCTTTAGTGTCTTCGGTTCAAGTGGTGATGTTCTTCGCTCTTGCATTTAATTGTTAAGGTGATAAACCTTAACAAGAGTCATGAACATTGTTAATGAAATGAGAAGTTATGGCGATACAATTTCTGACCAGCAAGTTGTGGAAAAGATTCTAATTAGTGTCGCAAAAAAGTATAAGTACATTGTTGTTATCACCGAGGAGACGAAAGATCTTTCTAAGCTTTCTATCAAAGAGCTAGTCGGATCATTTTGTGCACACGAGAAGCGAAGATTTTTTCATGAAGATCAATCCTAATTAAGAGACAACTTTCTAATCCAGAACAAATAAGAATTCTAAAAATATCTCAAAAAATCAACAAAAGAAAAATTATAATCCATAAAAGAAGCAGGATCATGATGATTCTCTTAAGAAGGTTGAAGAAAAAGGTGACAAAATACTAGTTTTTTTTTTGTAAAATTTGCAAAAGGATCAATCACAATGCAGAAAAATGCTAGCACAAAGGCAAGACGACGCTATGTAAATTTTGTAAAAGTTTGGCCACATTGAGAATGATTGTTGGCACAAGCAATAGGAGCAAACAATTTTTTGTGAAGAATAGGAGGAAGAAATAGAAGAAAATCTTTTCTTTGCTTCTCAATGTGATCTTTTAGCAAAAAGCAATGAATGATATATTGATAGTGGTTGTAGAAAATACATGACTGGAGATGAAAAAGTTTTCCTCTCAATTAATTGTAGCATCACTACTAAAGTAAGAATGAAGAATGGAGCCTTAGTTGATGCAAAAGGTAAAAATATCATTTCAATCAACATAAAAGGGAGCGGTAAGCACACTCCACTGTGCTACAAAGACCAAATTCACCTGTAAAAAGATCTTAATATTAAACACACTCCACTGTGACCACATCTATTCTAAGTCCAATCATTCTTTGGAATGTATGAAATAATAAGAATACTAAAAGTTTACAAAAAATATAATATTAGTAGACTACCTAGCATCCACCATAATATTAATTTTTGTCGAATGAATATTATCACTTAGGCTAACCCTACGCCATGCTAAGTAAATAAATCTCCATCAAATCAGTCACCAGAGTACTGGCACAAACTGTTGGGATTTAGCAAGTGTGAATGAGAAAAGAAAAGAGAGAATATGAAAAGTGAGGGAACTACTTTGGAATGAAAATGAAAAGTCATTTGCAAAGTGCAAATGAAAAGTCATTTCTCCCATATCGGCAAAAGAAAGGGGAATTGTTGTCCTTATAGAAGGAAACACTTCCATTACTTCTTAAATAGCTAAGAAGAAGATGCCCCCTCGCGCCGTCGTCGTCGCTCGGCTTCGACTTCGGATTTGGATTTGGATTTGGCAAATGATTTGATTGATAAATTTTTTGGACAAAATTTATTTAATCAGTTTTTGTTAAATCAAATAAATAAATTTGCAGGTAACGGTAACATTCCGAAAAGTTGTTACTCTTTTTGAAAAGTCGTTACTTTCCAAAAAGTCGTTATTTTCCTGACAGACACAATTTTCTGAAAAGTTGCTATTTTTTCCAAAAGACACAACTTTCTGGATAAAATGGGTCTGAACAGATTTCACTGAACAGACATGTTCCTTGCTGAAAATGACTATAAAAGGAAGTCAATTTTCGATTTTTTAAAACACTGAAATTTTTTTCTTTCTCTGCATTTATTTTCTCTCAAATAAAAAATCAAAGTGTCGATCGACTGAGTCTGTGTGACTTGTTGCTGTTCTTAAGTTCGTTGAAGTTAAAGAAGTTTGAGGTACCGCTATTTCTTTAACAGGTTTAATCCATTTTATCTTGGGAGAAATTAATCCATAACCTTGGGTACAGTGAGGGGATTAAATTTTTTAAGGACACACAATAGATTCTGTGGACTCGGATTAATTCTTGTATTTTATATTTTTTCTGCTTCATCTTATTTCTGTTTCTGTTTTTTTTATTAACTTATAAATACAGGTTATTGTAAGAATAACAATCTTAAGAAATTTAACAGTTTCTGGAGATTAAAAACTTTATGGTTTTCTACTCTGCTTGAATTTTTAAAATTCATTCGATTAACGATTAAAAGAACATAAAAACTTTATCGTTAAATAGAAACAGTTGTGTAAAGATTTGTTCTTGACTGTTAGTATTTAAATACTTAATTTATCTGTCATTTGTGGCAGAAAAAAAAAACACTAATTCAAGTCAAACAAGTGCTTGAACAGTAAGTGCTGCAACAACAACGGTTGCACATAATCGTTCAAATGCTGCCTTAGCACCGGCTGAGAAACCTGCAAAGTTTTCTGGAGTCGACTTTAAGAGATGGCATCAAAAGATGTTCTTCTATCTCACTACGTTGAGTCTGCAGAAGTTCATCAATGAGAATGTTCCTGTTATGTCAGATGAAACTCAGGATGATGAACGATTCTTGGTAACAGAAGCATGGACACACTCAGATTTTTTGTGTAAAAATTATATTTTGAGTGGTCTGCAAGATGATCTGTACAATGTGTACAACAATGTCAAAACCTCAAAAGAACTCTGGGATGCTTTAGAAATAAAAGTACAAAACAGAAGATGCCGGAATGAAGAAATTCATTGTGGCAAAATTTCTAGACTATAAGATGATAGACAGTAAGATTGTCGTCACTCAAGTTCAAGAATTACAGGTCATAATCCATGATCTCCTTGCTGAAGGTATAAATTTATTTAATGCCTATGTTAGAAATATTAAGTTTTCCCTTAATACTCACATAACCTTTAATGTAGGATTGATTGTGAATGATGTTTTTCAAGTGACTGCAATTATTGAAAAGTTACCTCCATTGTGGAAGGACTTTAAAAACTACTGAAACACAAACGCAAGGAGATGACTGTTGAAGATCTCATAGTAAGGTTGAGAATCGAAGAGGATAATAAGGCTGCAGAAAAGAGGTCACGTGGTAATTCAGCAATATCTGGAGTAAATTTTGTTGAAGAAGATTCCACAAAATTAAAGAAAAGAAAGAAAGTATCTGGTCCAAAAAGCAATCCTCCTAAGAAGAAATTCAATGAAAACTGCTTTAATTGTGGTAAACATGGTCATAGGGCTAATGAATGCCGAGGTTCTAAGAAGGACAAGAAAAAAAAAGATCAAGCAAATTTGGTTGAATCCAAAGGAAAAATGGACGATCTCTGTGCAATGCTTTCAGAATGTAACTTGGTTGGAAATCCAAGAGAATGGTGGATAGATTCTGGTGCCTCATGCCATGTTTGTGCCAACAAAGAATTATTTTCATCATATACTCCAGCACTTACAGATGAAAATTTGTTTATGGAAAACTCTGTTGTTGCAAAGGTGGAAGGAACTGGCAAAGTCCTATTAAAGATGACATCAGGCAAGGTGGTGACTTTGAATAGTGTTTCATATGTTCCAGAATTGAGAAATAATTTACTTTCAATTCCAATTCTGACCAACAATGGATTTAAATGTGTATTTGTTTCTGATAAAGTAGTAGTAAGCAAAAATGATATGTATGTAGGAAAAGGCTACCTTACTGATGACCTTTTCAAACTCAATGTAATTGCAGTTGATATGAATAAAGATTTTGCTTCTTCTTACTTGCTTGAGTCTAAATGTTTATGGCATGAACGTTTGGGACACGTTAATAACAAAACATTGCAAAAACTGATTAACTTAAATATTTTGCCAAAATTTGAGTGCAATAAATCAAAATGTCAAATTTGTGTTGAATCTAAGTATGCTAAACATTCTTATAAATCTATTGAAAGGAATTCAAATCCTTTAGAATTGATTCACACTGATATTTGTAACATGAAGTCAACACCATCACATGGTGGGAAAAAGTATTTCATAACTTTTATTGACGATTGCACTAGATATTGTTATGTCTATTTGCTAAATAGTAAGGATGAAACAATATATGCATTTAGGCAATATAAAACTGAAGTTGAAAATCAGTTAGATAAAAAGATCAAAATGATCAGAAGTGATAGAGGTGGAGAATATGAATCTCCATTTGCAGAAATATGTTTAGAAAATGGAATAATCCATCAAACTACTGTTCCCTACACTCTTCAGTCTAATGGAATTGCAGAAAGGAAAAACCGAACTTTAAAGAAATGATTAATGTATTACTTATAAGTTCAGGTTTACCACAGAACTTGTGGGGGGAAGCTATCCTTACAGCAAATCAGATACTTAACAGAGTGCCTCACTCAAAGACAAATGTAATTCCATATGAGAAATGGAAAGGTAGAAAACCCAATTTGAAATATTTCAAAGTGTGGGGTGTCTAGCCAAAGTCCAAGTTCCTATACCTAAGAGGGTAAAAATAGGACCTAAGACTGAGGATTGTGTATTCATTAGATATGCCACAAACAGTAAGGCATGTCGATTTTTGGTTCATAAGTCCGAACATCCGGATATTCATGATAATACGGTAATGGAATCAGATAGTGCTGAATTTTTTGAACATATCTATCCGTATAAAACTAGACTTGAGTCATCTAGTGGGGATCTAAACAATCCAGAGAAGAACCAAAAGAGAATGAACAAAATGAAGAAAGTCCAAGACGCAGTAAACGTCAAAAGACATCTATTTCATTTGGATCAGATTTTGTAACATTTCTTCTTGAAAGTGAGCCTCAAACATTCAAGGAAGCAATGTTGTCTAGCGACTCAACCTCTTGGAAGGAGGCTGTTAATAGTGAAATTGAATCAATCTTAAGCAATCATACTTGGGAGTTTGTTGATCTTCCTCCAGGGAGTAAACCCTTGGGTTCAAAATGGATCTTTAAAAGAAAGATGAAAGACGATGGAACTATTGACAAATATAAAGCAAGACTTGTTGTCAAAGGTTTAAGACAAAAAGAAGGTCTTGATTATTTTGACACATACTCGCCAGTGACTAGGATTACATCAATTTGGATGTTAATTGCACTAGCTGCAGTATACGGTCTTGAAATTCATCAAATTGATGTGAAAACAGCCTTCTTAAATGGAGAGCTTGAAGAGGAAATTTACATAGAACAGCCTGAGGGTTTTGTAGTTCCTGGTGAAGAAAAGAAAGTGTGCAAACTTATTAAGTCACTTTATGGGCTAAAACAAGCACCAAAACAATGGCATGCAAAGTTTGATCAAACCATGTTTGTCAAATGGACTTAAGATCAATGAATATGATAAATATGTTTACATTAAAGATACTCCAAATTAGAAAGTTATTTTATGCCTATATGTAGATGATATGCTTATAATGAGCAAAGACATTGCTAATATAAAAGCTACAAAGCGTGTGCTTGCTAGTAAGTTTGATATGAAAGATTTAGAAGTTGGTGATGTGATATTAGGAATTAAAATTCTTAAAACTCCTAACGGTTTAAGCATTGTCTCAAACTCATTATATTCAAAAGATACTTGAAAAATTCAAATTTTTGAATTTTAAAAGGGCAAAGACTCCAATTGATGTAAATCTTCATCTTGCAAAGAATAAAGGTGAAATTCAGTCTCAATTGGACTATGCTAGCATATTGGGAAGCTTAATGTATGTCATTAATTGTACACGACCAGACATAGCTTGCACTATCAGTAAACTGAGTCGATACACAAGTAATCCTAATCATAATCATTGGTTGGCAATGAAGAGAGTTTTGGGATACTTAGATGACACTCAAAACTATGCTTTACATTACAATAAATATCCAGCCGTTCTTGAAGGATATAGTGATGCAAATTGGATTACTGGGTCAACTAAAACAAAATCCACAAGTGGATACGTTTTTACTATGGGTAGAGGAGCAATATCTTGGAAATCATCCAAACAAACATGTATAGCTCGCTCTACAATGGAGTCTGAATTCATTGCTTTAGACAAGGCAAGTGAAGAAGCTGAATGGCTCCGGAATTTCTTAGAAGATATTCCATTTTGACCCAAACCAATGGCCCCTATATGCATACATTGTGATAGTCAAGCTGCAATAGGAAGGGCTGGAAGCATTTTGTATAACGGCAAGTCTCATCACATAAGACGAAGACATAACTCTGTGAGAAACTACTCTCTAGTGGAATTATCACAATTACTATGTGAAGTCAAAAGATAATGTGTCGGATCCACTTACAAAAGGCCTAAATAGAGAGGGAGTTGAGAAATCATCGACGGGAATGAGACTATGTCCGAGAACAAGTCATCGTGGCAGTAACTCTACCTAGAATATTGGAGATCCCAAGATCTAGGTTCAAGGAGATAAAACAAAGTCATTGATGAGGGTTCAACATTGTCAAAGGAAAAGAAAAAAATTATTATTTTATGGTCCATTCTCATGATGAGACAATGTTAGTAATTAGGATAAAGACACAAGGGCTTTTTAATGGTTTCTAAGTTGATACGGGAATATCAAATGGTGTATCTATGGGATAACACATTTAGAAATCACCTATGTAAGTGTGAAGTGTAAGCAGCTTCAAGGAGAATCCGGTAAGGCCAGTTCTTTAAGCACTTACTATCCAAGATGTGTTCATGGGTGAAACGAACAAAACAATGAGAACTAAGAACAATTCAAGGGTTGATTGTGTGACATATGTTGTCTAGGTATACACCAAAGCTCGACGGTTCAAAGATATTAAATCTACCGATTGACCGAGTATATCCGATATATGTTCACTATGGAAAGTTTAAAGGGAAACCTACTTATCCAGATACGATTAACCTTTACCTACAAGACACACAAGTTTTTTTTTCATGCATATGTTTTAACAATAGCCTTCCCTTTTCATGTGGGGGATTGTTGGGATTTAGCAAGTGTGAATGGGAAAAGAAAAGAGAGAATATGAAAAGTGAGAGAACTACTTTGGAAGGAAAATGAAAAGTTATTTGCAAAGTACAAATGAAAAGTCATTTCTCCCATATCGGCAAAAGAAAGGGAAATTATTGTCCTTATAGAAGGAAACACTTCCATTACTTCTTAAAGAGCTAAGAAGAAGATTCCCCCTCGCGCCGTCGTCGTCGTCGCTCGCTCGGCTTTGGATTTTGATGTGATTGATTGATAAATTTTTTGGACAAAATTATTTAATTAGTTTTTGTTAAATCAAATAAATCCTGTTAAAAATTATCTCTTATAAATTTGGAGGTAACGGTAACATTTCGAAAAGTTGTTACTCTTTCCGAAAAGTCGTTACTTTCCGAAAAGTCGTTACTTTCCAAAAAGTCGTTATTTTCCTAACAGACACAATTTTCCGAAAAGTTGTTAATTTTTCCAAAAGACACAACTTTCTGGATAAAATGGGTCTGAACAGATTTCACTGAACATACATGTTCCTTGCTGAAAATGGCTATAAAAGGAAATCAATTTTCGATTTTTTAAAATACTGAATTTTTTTCTTTCTCTGCATTTATTTTCTCTCAAATAAAAAATCAAAGTATCGATCGACTGAGTCTGTGTGACTTGTTGCTGTTCTTAAGTTCGTTGAAGTTAAAGAAGTTTGAGGTACCGCTATTTCTTTAACAGGTTTAATCCGTTTTATCTTGGGAGAAATTAATCCATAACCTTGGGTATAGTGAGGGGATTAAATTTCTTAAGGACACACAATAGTTTCTGTGGACTCGAATTAATTCTTGTATTTTATATTTTTTCTGCTTCATCTTATTTCTGTTTCTGTTTAATAACCTTATAAATACAGGTTATTGTAAGAATAACAATAACCTCCTGAAGGCATCTTAAAACTAAACTTTGATGGCTCGTATGAACTAATGTCCCCAAACGATATGCAACCAGCCCTATATATTTTGTATGCATCTCGTTTGCTCGTAAAGATTGCCCATAAAGGAGATGTTATGGAAATTGGATCATCTAGTTTCAATTCCCCTGTTTTGTATGGTTAAATCTTCTTAATTAATTAAATAAAACACCTTATGTTCTTAAGCAAAAAAAATAAAATCTGGCGAGACATCTAAAATTGGTCATTCCTTACTATGGCACATAAAGTTCATCAAGTCAAGCACAATTTATTCAATAAGTTGGTGAATAAAATCGTTCCATCCAGAAAGAGGGGAATAGTTTTCTTAAGAGGACATTATGCATTCAGTGAACTCGATTTTTTCCTATCTATTTCATTGTATTTTACATATCTTGATATATTTCTTTACACTCATTAATTTATGCTTATGATATTAATTGTTGGGGAAAAACCTATGCCCGAAATTCCACAGACACACTTATACTATACTAAGGTCCTATTACCCCCCCTCAACTTATTTTATAAGTAATTTTCTACCATTTTTGGTCTATGTGACACTAGCTTTTAAAAAAAGTTAACCAGCATTGGGCCCATAAGATAGTGTGTCACAGGCTGAAAAGGGGTAGAAAATTATTAATACAATAAATTCACGGGGTAATAGGACCTTAGTATAGTTTAAGTGTGTCTTTGAGATTTCGGGCATAGGTTGAGGGGGTACTTGTATATTATCTCTAATTGTTGTTTTTAGTACATGTTTTTAACTCTTTTGTTTATGTTTTTGTAAAGTTATTGTCTTCAGTTATATTTACCACATACACATATAGTTGGGTGTTTACCAACTAATTTTTAGTTGGTAAATTTACCAACAAATTAAAATCGGTGGGTAATATTTACCGACGAACATTTTAACAACGGATTAATATTAATTGACATTTGATTGGTAACTCAATTTGTCAATTAATTTAATCAACTTACCAATGATTTTTTTTGTTTGTAATTGGGGTTTGTTTCGTAGTGTTAGGTCTTTCTTGAAATCAATTTGGCAATTTAAAAATTGATTTAGAGGCATTTTTTCAAATTCTTTTGTCTATTTTGCATGGCTTAGTTTAGAGGCAAACATGCATCGATCATATCTTGAGATTTTTCAATATTTAAAAATTATACATGCATGTAGCAAGTTGAGCTAGAAGCAGTGGCGGCACTAACTATATCCAGGATGTCCAAGCAGACATCATTCGTCTAATAACTGTACCATATATAAGTAAGATGATACGACAAATGGTTAAGTAACAAATTTTAGACGCATCCTCAGAACACAAAAGTTGTAGCCTATTGGTTTTTGAGTCACAAGGAAAGTTTGCTTAAGGTGATTGCGAGTTTAGGTCGCTTGATGTAGAGTTAAGCCTTTTTCCTTCTTCACGGTTTTGATGAGACAAGTTACTTTTAAACGCGAACACTGAAGTAGATTTTGTACTCTTTGTGAAATTTCAGGCTCCAGCCCTGACTTAAAGTTGAAGCATGATACAATAACCAAAAAATTGAATAAATAATGTATTTAAGATACCTTATAATTACTAATCCTAAACAGTGCTTTTAAAAAAGCTTAAACTCAATTTCACCCCTAACACACGATATCTAGCTAGAAGGAACTGACTCTCCAATCTTGTTCATTTGAATAAGGTCACACTTGAACAGTCTGTCAACTTGGATTTCTTTTCTGAAACAATGTTTGCTTAATTTGCATTTACACTCGTTCTTTTGATGATGTTGGTGCAGTTAATGACTTGTTTCAGCTTCATATTTGCAATTATATTGTTGGCGAGCATATTGACTATATTCATAGATCAAGTTTCAAAATAAAATTGTTTACCCATGTCGTTCACACCATTTTACACTAAACTGAACTGCCATGAACTGGACTATGTTGCTACCTGTACACTACCGAGGGAACGAGAATGCCATGATCAGGCCTCTATAGCTATTCTTCATGATCTCCCTAACATATTTTATAAGACTTTTTATAGATCAGTTAGTCTCGAGACCTAAACTAGAAATGATAAAATCAAAATTTTATAGGCTGATTTCCAAATAAGAAAAGACATGAAAATTATGTATAAAATTTGATTTCTCATTCCATAGGGGTGAAAATGAAAGAGTACAAAATTTTACTCCCTATATGTCCCAATTATTTCATACATTTCGTTTTTCAAGTGTCAAATAGTTTGAATTTTATCGTGAATTTGTTCATGAATTCTTCAACTTTTTTAAAATAAAATTTATATATTTGTAAACTATGTAACAAAGGTACTTTAAGTTACGATAATTAAAAATTCAAAATATTAAAAAGATTTATATGAAAATATAGGATTAAAAATAGATTTGTTTAAATCTTGAAATCCAATGATTAAAAAAAGGGACTAAACTAAAAATAACAGAACTTCATGGACTAAAACAGTGAGCACCCGTAAAATAGAGAATTGAGTTGGCTACTCTATATTTGGAATTGGAAAGTAAAGCATATGCTAGGGTTGGAGATGCCCTAAGTCACCATCACAAGTGAGTTGAATCCAATTTCTACAGTTCCCATACCTCACCTTCTCCTTGCCGCCGTCGCCTATCGCCGGGTTGTTCACCAAAGGTTAGTCCGTCTACTGTGCAGTTGCCGCCTTCGCCGGTTCTCTTTGCTTGCGGTGTTTTGTTTTTTTCAATTATATGTTAAGAATTTTTCAAATTGTTTCCTTTACTTGTCACTTTTCGATCATGCATTTCCCCCCTATTCCCTCATGATTTTCTAAATTCACTATTATATAACTGTGATTGCCTCTGTGAAATGGATGGCTATGTTTTTTTTTTACTCTTGAGACTGATTGAAATATGGGACATTTGGTAAATTTGAAGTTGACATGATTTTTAAAATGTGACAAGGATCGATATGTGTATTAAGTTTTATCTACTTAACATTCTAAATATAATTTGATTGCAGTTGCCTTCTAAAAGCAATTTGATTGCTTTCTTTTGTCAGTGGGAAACTCTAGATCACGCCAATGGTTGGTTTAGCGGTGTTTCAAATTGGTGTAAATACTCTTAACAGTGTTTGTGGGTATTAGAGATGGATAAATTTCAGTAGATGCACACTTCATTTCTTGTATTGGTTGTGGCATATAAAATTCAAAACATTTTATTGACCTTTCATACTAGAATTGCTGTGACGGCATGCATGGTTTCTTTGTAATACGTACCCTTGATGAAGGTTTTGATTTGTGACAGGTTCTTCAAAATGTTTTTGAAATCTGAGTTATCGTGGGATGTGATAATCCATGCTGAGAAACTTGATCTTGAAGGCGTAATGCTTCAGAAGGCAATTCTTATTCGTCTCATGGATGACTTTGCTGCAAAGAAGGCCTCAAAAGATCTTGGTTACTTCATGGCTGTTACTACATTGGACAAGATTGGGGAAGGGAAAGTTCAAAAACACACTGGTCATGTGCTTTTCCCTGTGGATTTCCGCTGTATTACCTTCAAGATATTCCGTGGAGAGATATGGAAGGGGTTGTTTACGAGATCAAGAAGCACGGTGTCTTTATGAGATGTGGCCCCGTCGACAAGGTATACCTCTCACATAAGAGATGGCGGATTATAAGTATGTGCCTGGAGAAAAATCCTATCTTATGAATGAAAAGATGTCAAGAATTGAGAAGGACACTGTGGTGCGTTTCATTGTGTTAAGAACAAAGTATATGAAGGGGGAGAAGGAATTCCAAGCAGTTGGGAGCTTGGAGAGTGATTACCTCGGACCCATCTCACAAAATGCTGTTTAGATTTCGATTATATATTCACCATCATTGGCTCATTTAAGACATGTAAAGCTAAATTCTGTAGCTATATCTGTGTTTGTACAATTTAATGTGTCTCTTTTTGTTGTTGTTGCTGACCCTCACTTTAATGTCTTCGGTTCAAGTGATCATGTTCTAAGCTCATGCATTTACTTGTTAAGGTGATAAACCTTTTCTCAAAATACATTTTCGAAGCGTCTACTTATCTTTGATTGATTTCTCTCTATGTTAATTTTGTTATTTTGGTCATATGTCCATTGTGAAGCAACTTCAGATTTGTGCATAAAATTGAAATATGGAAATAGTTGCTGAGAAAAAATGATTTGGATATTCACTATAGGACACCTAAGTATGGTCGATTTATAGAACAAGTTTTAAGTTTTATGCGCATAAGAATCGTTTACACAATCAAGTCATTTTCAAGATAGTTATAACTAACTTTCTATCATACGTTAAACTACACTGATATTATAAAAAAAAAAATTGACAATACAATTTATATGAATATGCTTTTATATGCTACACTTTGGAACCATTATAATGAATGTGAGTAAACAAGTTTTATCTTTGTCTACTGCTAGTATGCAAATATCATTAGCATTCTTTACTATTGATCTGTCTTGTACTTAAACATGACACAAACTGTATAACAAACTTGCTATTCAAGCTTTAGTGAATCTAGTACTTCCTCCGTCCACATTTAATTGTCATGGTTTCTATTTTTAGAGTTAAAGTAGAAGAACTTTGACTAACATTTTATGATATATTTCTTCATCATATTGATATGAAAAAAATTATAATTTATAGTATTTTTCATATGTTTTTGAATATCTAATATTTTTGTTTAAAATATCGAATTAATCAATATATATATATATATATATATATATATTATATATATATATATATATATATATATGGCGCCACCCCAAATCAGGATTCCCCTTTAATTTATTTTATTACAAAAATAGTCACCCCTTTCGTGAAAAGTTGTGACTTTTATGAAAAGTCAGGACTTTAACGAAGAGTTGTGAATTTGGTAAAAGTTTTGACTTTAATGAAAAGTTGCGACTTTTATGAAGAGTTGCGACTTCAATGAAAAAGTGCAACTTTTAAGGTTGTGACCTTTTGAAATGGTCGCAATTATTTAAAATAGTTGTAATCGTTATGATAAAGCACAATAAACATTTATTTACACTATCCTTTGTTGTCTATAAATAGAAGGATTTCCTCTCATTCTAAAACTACGAAAATTCTAAACTTTTCCTTCTTCTCCTCCCCCTCTTCCTTCTTAATTAAATATTTGTGTACTTTGCTCTTGTTGAATGGTTCATTAGCAGCATTGCTTTTGTTACACATCTTGATATGTATTTAACAATCTATGTTATTAAGTCACTTTCAAGATAGTTATAACTAACTTCCTATCACACGTTAAACTACACTGATATTATAAAAAAAATTGACAATACAATTTATATGTGTATGCTTTTATATGCTACACTTTGGAACCATTATAATGAATGTGAGTAAACAAGTTTTATCTTTGTCTACTGCTAGTATGCAAATATCATTAGCATTTTTACTATTGATGTGTCTTGTACTTAAACATGACACAAACTATATAACAAACTTGCTATTCAAGCTTTTGTGAATCTAGTACTTCCTCTGTCCACATTTAATTGTCGTGGGTTTTATTTTTTTGAGTCAAAATAGAAGAATTTTGACTACATTTAAGATATATTTTTTCATTTATTGATATGAAAAAAATTATAATTTATAGTACTTTTCATATTATTTTTTAGTATGTAATACTTTTGTTTAAAATATCGAATTAATCATATATATATATATATATATATATATATATATATATATATATATATATATATTATAATATATATATATAATATATATATATATATATATAGATATGGCGCCACCACAAATTAGGATTCCCTTTTAATTTATTTTATTACAAAAAACTAGTCTTCCTCTTTCGTGAAAAGTTGTGACTTTTATGAAAAGTTTTGACTTAGTGAAATATTGTGACTTTAATGAAGAGTTTTGACTTAATGAAATGTGCGGCTATTATGAAAAGTTGCGACTTTAATGAAAAAAAGCTGCGACTTTTATGAAGAGTTGCAACTCTTATGAAAATGTGCAACTTTTAAGGTTCTCACCTTTTGAAATAGTTGCAATTATTTTAAATAGTTGTAACCTTTCTTATAAAGCACAATAAACATTTTTTTGCACTATCCTTTGTTGTCTATAAATAAAAGGATTTCCTCTCATTCTAAAACTACGAATATTTTAAACCTGTCCTTCTCCTTCTCCTTCTCCTTCTCCTCCTACTCCTCCTCTTCCTCCTCTTCCTTCAAAATTAAATATTTGTGTAGTTTGCTCCTGTTAAATAGTTCATTGAAATCATTGCTTCTGTTACACATCTTGGTATGTCTTTAACAATCTATGTTATTAAGGATAAATGATAAGATGTAATAAGTTTATTTCTCCTTTACATTTTTAATCTTTGTTACTACTTGAATATAAGATAATATAGTGTTTTAGTGATAATGTCGGATATGTTTTACGTAATATTTTATAAATTTTGTGAAAATTGATTCCCGCGCGAAAGCGCGGATAATTTTACTAGAGTAAACTAATTTAACATTAAAAATTAGTTAAATTGACTTTCGAAAAGTATAACATGAAAAATAAAAATGGATGGAAGGAGTAATAGAATTACTCATGTTTTTGTGAAGAAATCACAAGTTTTGGTGTTTGTTAAATTTTTGGTTTGAAAAGTGATATCTCCCATGAATCCAAATGATTGAAACTTGTGGTGTTATTTTTAACTGGACAATTAAAAATTCATTCTACCTATAATTGTGTCTCTATCAACCCCTTGAGTTTTTAGAAGGGGATATATTCAGCTTATGATGACTAATTATGCAATGCTAACTTATACTCAATAACTTCAACAATACACGAGCTTCCTGGCATTGTCGGCCTCAATTTTTAATAAAGGAGGAGGGTGACATTGTGGTAGGCTGACATTCAGCGTAAAACTTGTTAATTCATGATGAATCCTATTGATTTTATGATATGAGTTTAAATGAAGAAGTAAAAACGATGAATCCTATTGATTTTATGAGATGAGTTTAAATGAAGAAGTAAAAATGACGAATCCTATTGATTTTATGAGATGAGTTTAAATGAAGAAGTAAAAACGATGAATCCTATTGATTTTATGAGATGAGTTTAAATGAAGAAGTAAAAACGATGAATCCTGTTGATTTTATGAGATGAGTTTAAATGAAGAAGTAAAAATGATGAATCCTATTGATTTTATGAGATGAGTTTAAATGAAAGAAGTAAAAATTCATACCGTTAATCTGAACATGTTTGGGAAGAAGCAATAATCATTATTATAATTTCTCCAAAAAGAACTCTTATTACCATACTTTCTGTTTCCTATATCTACTTTAGGAACTTTTTGTTAAGAAAAGTAGAGGTAATTACTATATATATATATATATATATATAGCAATGTTGCACAAGACATGAAAAGATGGGCACTTGATCTTTTTGTTCATTAATGATCTGAAAAGTAGCTTATTTATAGAAGAAGTAAATACGAAATGCATATTGGTAGATCTAATACAAATTACAAAATGTTTTTAGTCTAATCTAAGATAACATGTTCATCATTAAAACCTAGATTAAATAAAGTCAAGATTTTTATCTTTGTTTGTCATTAGAAATGATTAAAAAAAGAACTATAAATTAAAAACTATGAACGTTATAAAGTGAAACAACTTTAAAGTAGTCTTTTATTTCTTGCATGGCAAAAAATTCTGGAAAGGGGTTTACTAGGTGATATTGATAACTGAGGGAAGTGTCATTATGAGACTTGAGTCTTCACAATTATAAGCCTTTCTTTGATCTTTACACAATTTCACGTGCTTGTTGAATTAATGTTTTTAAGTTAAGACATAGAAGTTAATTAAGTTGGTAAACTCAAAAACATTTAGTAAATAGAGAAGTCAAAAGCGCTTAATTAGTCGTATGTATACACACTATTAACAATAAATTAATTTTTGATTTGAATAACATAAAACAGAAACTATAGGTAATCAAAAACGTATTTTGATTCCCAGTTGCTTACGTACAATGGTAACATCCAAAAATGATTAATAAGGAAAAAAACTTCTGTCTAGAGCAATTAGTTCTCTATAAAATGATATAGAGAAGTTATCGTAGAAAGTAATTAAGCTTATCTGTAATCTTATGAAATAAAAAAAAGTTATCCAAAATTTTTAGCAATGGATGGTAAATGAGTACATGAACATGAATGGGAAAGGGTTTTACATTGACAACCTATTACATTGCTAGAAAAAGAGACAGACTGATTAGTTGCTAAAAACTTCTTCTATAAACAGGTTGAGCACAGAAAGTAGAGTCCATCGTGCGCTCTACCAACATCCAGAGGCCTCTTTATGGAAAGAGCCTGCAGCATACAAGATGAATTAGAGAAAATAGCAATGCATTTGAGGTGAGCTACTAAAGATTTGATGGAAACTAGATTCTATTTGAAGGACGGGATGAAAAGAACTTTGTGCAATATGATCATAGGAGCAAGTTTCATACTTCCGACTTCTGTAACTTTGACTTTATATCCATTTAATAGGTCTACTAGTAAAGGGTAAGGTAAAATAGTGATATTGGAGAGATGACTTTTGTTAGAGGTTATGTGATGTGTAGTCCCTGAATCTAGTATCCACAAACCAGTCTTTGTCTTAAAACATCCACATGAAAGATTGTCAAATTTAATGGAGGAGTTACAAGCTATCATACCTGCAAATTGTGCTGCTCCACTTGCAAAGTGTGCTGCTCCATTTGACATCTGATCTTCATTTGTTTCTCTTGTATCATTCACTTGAAACTGCTTCAGTAAACCCCTAAGTTGTTCATATTGATCCTTGGTGAGACCAGAATTTGGGTATTGTGAGGATCCATCATTGCTTTCTGTAGTAGACTGATCATCAACAACACATGCATTTGCAGCTATTCCCTTCCCTTTTGCAGAGCTATGATTTTAATTGAACCTATGGTTCTGAGCATTGTTGTGTCTGTTGTTCTTGTAACCATAACCATTTGAAATTGGTCCATTCGTGTTGCTTTGTGGGTAGCCATGCAGTTTGTAACACTTATCTTTGGTATGCCGCAACTTCTTGCAAAACACACACAATGGTCTTGGCCTTCCATTGTGACTAGTAGAAGCAAAGTAATTTGTTCTGAATTGTTGCCTTCCACCTGATGAGCCTGAAGAACTGGCATGCATAGTAGAATTCATTGAGCTTGCCTCCAGGAACATTTGATTGTTAGATTTGATCTCTCTTTGTTTTTCCTCCTCAACTAAGAGAGCAAACCATAAGAAATTTGACGAGTCTTCTATCTTGTTCTGCCTTGTGCATATTATCCTTTCCTCCACAATTACACACGCAACTACACTGGTCTTTGACATTCAAATTACTTAGCTCTTCCTATAATTTCTTCATCCTAGTGTAGTATACAGTGATATCCAAAGCATCCTGACTCAGATCATTTATTTATTTCCGGATCTGAAAAACTTTAGCCCCTTTTTTTGATCATAACGATCTTCTAACTCTTTCCATAATTCCAAAGAGTCATAGACATATTCTACACTATCTGCAATGTCTTTGCCTAGGGAATTGAGTATCCATGAAGTGACTATATTATCACATTTTTCCTGTTGGCGATATTGGGGTGAATTGAGGGCTAGTCTCCTGCATTCCCTGTAAAGAAGACTAACTTGTACTTCACAGAAAGAGATCTAATCACCCCTCTTCTCCATGATCTATAACCTATCCCTTCGAGTACAGATTGAACAAGGAGAATGCTAGGGCTATCAGATGGATGAATGTAGAGAAGATTACTCACATCGATTGCAGTGCTTCATGTCAAGCTGGTGCTGGGATCTGTGACTTCCACCATGATGAATCAGATTAATGAAACAGAGATGCGGAATGATTGATTGCAAATGCAGAGGATTCTCAGTGCAACTGCAAAAACACTTTAGTTGCAGATTCGCGATGAACACGAAAGAGAAAAAATAAAGAAACCGATGAACTTGATTGAAGAATTGAGTTGAGAAAAAAATCTAATTAGAGCAACCTGGCTCTGATGCCATGTCAATTTGAAGAATTAAAGCAATTAAGCATTCACCTACAATGGCGAATACTGCTTCATTGGAGAAGAAACACGTGAAGACTAATAGAGAGAAAATGAAGAAACCTTACCCCAGAACACGAACCATGTTCGTGTAAGTTGCTTTTAAGTAAAGACAGAGTAAAGACACAAACACTTATTGAATTAAAAACCTTCCTCACTCAAGGAAGGAAAAACCTCGTTTTATTAATTCAACTATAAGATTTTGTGATTACAACTTAATAATCACAAGTCTTATCTCTACTACTCCCTCGATTGACTCCAATCGATCTCTCCAAAAGGCCAAACCCACCTTTTGTTACAACTCTCACTAACACTCAACCCTACAAAGAGCCAAACCCACCCTTTGTACAATAAACTGTAAACTACAATTGAGAACAAAAACAAGACAAATAGTTCTATACAATAAAACCTTCTCACTCAAGAATGTTTTAAACGTAGCAATCCTATCAATCTTGAAGACCTCAGTTTGATGAATACTTCTCCCTTTTTCTTTGCGTGAAGTCATATGTTTTCCTCTGGCTCGTACTCTTCTTATATGATTTTTGCCTTGTACAATCCTTCCTGATAAGGTAAGAAAGTTATGTTTAAACAAGGATTCCTTTTTAAATTAGAATCCTTATTATACACAACTTCCTTCCTTAATAATATATTTAAGGTTTTCCTTATTTGTATTAACTTGTACCTTTAATATATTATTTTGGCTTTGACAAATAACTCTATTTTACTTGATCTTGAACTCTAGCTTGATTTCTTTTGCTGCGTACATTTGCTACTGTTCTTTGCGCTTTTTGTCTATCATCAAAACGAAATATCGATTCTATCACATTCTATCATATTCCCCCTTTTTGATAAAGACAAACGTGTAACGTGTGATGCACGCGCAAATAACTCTTCCCCCTTTTGACGAATCAAAAAGAAACCAACAGCGGCTAGTCAACACTAATTAATATCCATAGCAACAAAATACGCCCAGCCAGTTGAGCAATATAAATTGTTCTGGCAACAAAACAAGGAGAAACAATACAGAGTGAAACCAACTAAGAGAACCAGGTTCAAACAACATGCTTTCTCACTGTGGAGGTTGACCAGGCTTAGTTGAAGCAGAAGCCAGCATATCCAAAACTCTGTCAACTCTTGCATTGTTAGCAAGTTGCTGCTGCACCAACTGATCCTTCAACCTGTGTATTTCAGCATTTGAGGAATCAAGCTCAGCACGTAACTTCTGGTTGTCTGATTCAAGAGAGGCGTTCTTTTCTTCAGCTACTTTAAATTCCCTAAGTAACTGAGCAACAGGACCAGATGTACGTGGAGACGCAGTTGCAACCTGCTCCGACTCCATAGGAATGCCACAATCAGCAAGGATAGTTTGAGTGAACATATCTGCACGAGTTAAAATCCTGCCTTCTCCCAATGGTACTTCAAAAGAATCAAACACTCTAGTCAAAAAGTTTCCAAAAGCTAACTGATGAGAACCTAACTTAGGATCCACAATTCTAGCAAGATGTTTGATAATCAGTGTAGGCCAATCAATGCGCTCTTTGCACTCAAGTGCATTCATAAGTCCCATGTCTCTTATGGAGGCAATGTGACGCTGGTGACCTCGAGGCAGTATCACCTTATGAACTATCTCAAAAAGAAGCTTATGCAAAGATCGCATTATTCCCTTTAAAACAGTTTGAGCCCTAGAATTGACTCTACCTTGAGAGAATCGGGCTGGCAGACTAGAATACTCATCAAAACCCCGATTGTACTCATTTATCCCCACAGATGGTATATGAAAGATTTCCCCAAGCTTGGTTGCATCAAACACAATGTCAACCCCCTTTACACTAGACGACACCACATCTCCTTCTAGGATTACCAAGTTCGTATAGAAATCGACCACTTCCATTTCATAAATCAAACTAGGTTCTAGAAATAACTCCTCCCACCCCTGAAACCTTAGGAGTTCACAAACGTGCTTCACTATATCCATTGAAAGTATATCAGGGTGAAAGGTTCTACCCCTAAGCACTGATTTGGTTTGGAAGTACTTTTTCCTTCCCACTTTTAGAAATTTATCTGCATTTCTTTTCGCAGATTTTGATTTGGATTGAGGAGTAGCAGAATGTTTACCCTCAGACATAGCATCAGTATCAGAATTAAGATCCATTGGTGAGACTGATGAAGGAACATGAGACTTACCCAATCGGCGACGCTTTACCCCAAATGTTGCATCATCAGTTGGCTTGACCACATGCGCACTCCTTGTTACTGGCCTGTGTGGACGAGCCTGTTTGACTGCAATGTGCTTCTTGGCCGCCTTGGTTTTGTAGGGTGAAGGGAACTCAAAAGAATATCATCATGGATTGGAGATAGTGGTGGGTTTTGAGGAGTGGTTTGGTGAGATGGTGAAGGAGGGGGAATGTGTGGGACAGTGGTTGTGGGAGATTGTGGGTTTGGTGATAGGGGAGATTCGATGATGGGTGGTGGTGGGGAGTCTGTAATGACAGGTGAAGATGCTTCTTTAAACTGGTGATGGTGAAGGGGTTACTTGTGGTGGTGGAGATGTAGCTTTTGGTGGTGGAGATGGAGTTTTTAGTGGTGGTGATGGAGCTGTTGGTGGTGGTGTGGTTGGGAGTTGACCTTCTTCCCCAAGATTGGGCACAACATCAACAACTGGGTTCTCTTCCCCCTGAGAATATGCACTATCAGACGAGCTTTCGTCATCAGAGTAAGCAACAAGTGGATTAGTCATGGTGATGGAAGGGATTTTGGTTTCTTGGTTTTCTGAAGAATGAAGATGAGAGAAAGTTGGTTGCTAGTTTAGAGAGAATGCTTTATTGGGAACGGTTTTGATGTTGTAATCAAGGGGTTGGAGTAATTATGGGGGATTGACATCGAGGAGACGTGCGCTGTGACGGTTGCACCTGCTTTTCAGAGAGGGGACATGGGAGAGAGAAGATGAGATTGATTTCCCCCAAATTATTTTTTTTTTATTTTTTTTGTTTTTTTAATTTCACTTTCTTTTTTTTTTTAATTTAACCCTTTTTTTAAAAAAAAATGTAAAGCTTATGTAGAACCATTTTGACTGAACCTGGTTTATACCTCATTAGAACTTGGTTGGGCATAGTTCATTCTAAGAAGATGAGCCCTAACTCAAGTCTATTTTTCTGAAATGACTCTCTTCCTAGTGCCTTGGTGAAAATATCAGCAACTTGATTCTCAGTTTTGCAGAACTCCATTATTATGTGTCCTTTTTCAACATTATCACGAAGAAAGTGATGCCTAACATCTATGTGTTTGGTGCACTTGTGTTGAACTGGGTTTTGGCCATGTTTATAGCACTTGTGTTATCACATAGAATAGGAATACAACCTGTTTCTATACCAAAGTCTTTAAGCTGCTGCTTTATCCAAAGAAGTTGGGCACAACACGAAGCAGCTGCAACATACTCAGCCTCTGCAGTAGATAGAGCCACTGAATTTTGTTTTCTTGTTGCCCAGGATATTAAACATGGTCCTAAAAAGTGTGCCATCCCAGAAGTACTTTTTCTATCAACCATGTGTCGTGCATAATCAGCGTCAGCAAATCCCTTTAGATCAAAAGAGTCACCAGTTGGATACCAGAGAACCAGGTTTATTGTACCTTTCAAATATCTCAGAATTCTCTTGACAGCTTTTAGATGTGATTCCTTTGGTCAAGACTGAAATCTTGCACATAGACCAACACTAAACACTATATCAGGTCTGCTGGCAGTGAGATATAGGAGTGATCCAATCATACCTCTATATCTAGTGTCATTGACTGGTGAACCTGGTTCATCTTTATCAAGGTTTGTTGTTGTCCCAATGAGGGTATCATTTGTCTTAGCTTCATTCATATCATACTTCTTCAGTAATTCTTTGATGTACTTTTGCTGATGAATTGATGTTCCAACTGGAGTTTGCTTAATTTGGAGTCCCAAGAAGAAGTTCAACTCTCTCATCATACTCATCTCAAACTCACTATTCATTAGTTGAGCAAATTCTACTCCTAGTGAGTCATTGGTTCCTCCAAATATGATGTCATCTACATATACTTGGACTATGAACAGATCTTTACCTTGTTTTCGAAGAAACAGTGTATTATCAATTTTTCCTCTTGTATATCCATGTGTGAGAAGAAAAGTAGACAATCGATCATACCATGCTCTTGGTGCTTGTTTTAACCCATAGAGTGCTTTGTCCAGTTTATATACATGATCAGGATATATTGTATTCTCGAAACCTGGAGGTTGTTTTACATACACCTCTTCTTGTAGGTAACCATTTAAAAAGGCACTTTTGACATCCATTTGGTAGAGTTTGAACTCCATGTGAGCAGCATATGCGACCAGTATCCTAATTGCCTCACTTCTTGCTACTGGTGCGAAGGTTTCATCATAGTCTATACCTTCTTCTTGGTTGTATCTAAGAGTGGCAGCGGAACCGGTACCTACCGGTTCCCGGTTCGGTACCGGTTCGGTACCGGTTAGTACCTGTTAGGGTTTGGGTTTTCCGGTTCCGGGACAGGAATCGGGACGGAATTACGGAATATCCGGTTTTTACCGGTTCCGGTAATTACCGGTCCGGTCCGGTCTGGTCCGGTTTAATTTTTTTTTTTAAATAGAGCCGTTACTAGCCGTTGGGTAACGGCTAGTGGGCCCCCAACGGCTAGTTGAAGAAAAATTCATCCAATAAAGCCCTTACCCCACCCCTAACTTTTTTAATACCCTAAAGTTTAAAAATTACACTTTAACCCATTTTTTACTTATGAATACCCCTAAATTTCATTCTTTTAAATCACAATATCATCTATTCATCTTCTACTCTCTCAACTCTCTACTCTCTATCTCTAATCTCTAATTCTATAATATATAATATCTTAAATTTCGCTGTTGCCTTACTTGGTCTTTGGAAATTAGATTTGGAGCTTCAAAATTCAATTTTCAACTTTCCACGTTCGGCTATCGGCGGTCATAAACATCTACTTTTTTTAAGTAGACGTTCGGTACATTCGTTCTAACTTTTATTTTACGTTTCATTTATATTTAAATAATTATTTATTTATTTGTGATTTATTGTTTGCATAATTGCATAACATTTTTCTTATTATATTTATTCTCACGTTTAATTTTTTAATATGGATTTCGGAAAAAATATTATTCAAAAAGGAAAGGGGAAAAAAAGTGCATTAGAGCGTGTAAGAAATGTTTGTAACTTTACATCCTCCGATAATGCAAAAATCGATAGTTCTTCTAAATCAAAAACTAAAAAATCTACTATATTAAGAATAAATACGGATGATTATACACATGTTGATGATACGGTATTTAATATTGATAGTAATTCAGGATTAGATCCTTATCATGAACATTTACAATGTCGCTTTGGTAATTTTGATGATAATTTGCCTAGTGATAATGATAATGATAATGATATTGATAATTATACTGATACGCCTATTTTTGATGATGATGATGATGAAACCCAGCCACCTACGGCTACTACTACTCCTAGTCCCGCTCCCTTTCGTTGTCCTGCCCCAGTTCCCCCAGTACATCCTAGGCCTAAGATAGAACGTGTTAAAAAATCGGTTGTTTGGCAATTTATGACACAAAATGAAGATAAAACACAAGCTATTTGTAATAAATGTAAACATATATTAAATCATAAAACTGTGGGCAAATCTGGCGGGACGGGACACTTGAGTAGTCATTTAATGTCTTGTTGTGAAAATGAATTTTTGCATGCTAAAGCGGTAGCGGAAGCTAAAAAAACGGTACCCCCCTTCCTGAAAATGTGGAGTAGGCGGCTCTAAAATGGTACAAACACAATTAAATCCGTCTAATATTTCTGGCTCTAGTTTACTACCTTCATATAGAAGAGAAAAAGATCTTGAAGAACTAGCTAAAATGATATGTGTTATGGGTTTGCCATTTAGTTTTGCTGAAAATTTCGGTTTTATACATTATATTCAAATTGTATATAATCCAAATTTTAAAGGTTTTGCTAGAAAATAATAAAAAGGCTGTATTTGATTATCATGCACAACATTTTCAATATCTTCGTTATTTATTTTATTATAATACTTGTAAAATAGCTATTACTTCTGAATTGGGTCGTAGTGTAAATGGTAACGATTATTTGACTGTTACTGCACATTGGATTGATGAAAATTTTTATATGCAAAAAAGAATTTTAGGTTACAAATGTTGTCAAATGCAAAAAACGGTAGTTATATTGCTCAAACTATTTTAGATATTTACAAAGTTATGGAATATGTGATAAAATAAGTAGTATAACATTAGATAATGCTTCAAGTAATAATTCTGCTGTCAATATTTAAAACTACACTTTGTCCTTTTATGGTGATAATTATCATATTAGGTGTACTGCACATATATATAATTGATGGTTAGAGATGGTGTAAATATGTATGATAACGGATGTACGAAAGTTGAAAATGCATGTCATTTTATATTTAAATGTCAAGTTAAGTCTCGGCGTAAAGATTTTCAAAATCGCTGTTTTGAAAATAATCTTCCACCTAGAAAAATTCCAAAAACAGTGTCTACTAGATGGAATACTTTATATGAAATGCTTGTAGTCGCTTATGAATATGGAATACCCTTACAAATGGTTTGGAATGCTCATAATTCTGATATGACATATAGACTAGATGATAATGATTGGCGTGATATAAATGAACTTATAGATTTTCTTAAAGTTTTTTACTTAACTACAAAAAGAATTTCTGTACTTTATAGTCCATCAATTGTACTGTTTTGCCTGATATTTGTATGATTTCTTCTAAATTATATAAATTTAAAAATAAACCAAGATTTCAACAAACCATTGAAAAAATGATTATAGAATTTAAAAAATATTATATTCCTATTACTCAAATTTATTTAACTGCATGTTTGTTACACCCTAAGTATAAAGATTTCGGTTCATCAGAATGGTTGAAAAATATATTTTAACTTAGATATTAATGATGAATTAGAAGAAATTCCTAGCTGTCAACAAGTTAAAGATAGCATAAAAATTGAAGCAGAAAATTGTATGATTATATAATGCTAATAAAAATTTATCAAGTGAAAATGAACTGAAAGCTCTAGGGTTAGATTTGATGAAAATAATATTGATAATTATTTAGAGGATTATCTTGAACTTTCTCACGATAATAGAAATGATTTTGATGCATATATTAATCAAATGACAGAACCTACTGAAGATGTTCTCAAATGGTGGAGAGAGCGCACCAAAGGATTTCCAAAACTAGTACCGATGGTTCGAGATACATTAGCAATGCAAGCGTCGTCGGTAGCCTTGGAAGGCGTCTTTAGTGCAGCAAGGTTTCAACTTGGAGAACATAGGCATTCACTAGCAGCCGACAGCTTGGAGATATCGGTATTATTTCGAGATTGGATTAATGCCGAGAGAAGAAATTTGGGTCGTGAACCACTACCGACCAAATTTCAAGATGACGTTGATGAAGTAATGCATGATTATAGTGACGACGGGATTGAAGCAATGGAAGATCTTTCTATTCAACCTATTCCCGAACATGTTACTAAAGAAATGTTGAATGATTTACGAGGGATTTATATGGTGGCACCAACTATTAATTCAAACTAATATTTTTGTAAATGTAATTGTAATATCATATATGTATAAATTATTAAAAATATAGGCTATTCGCCTTAATTTGTTTTTTAATATTGTTGTTTAAATTTAATTTTTGATATAGTCATATTTTAATTTTAACTTTAAAGTTTAAATTCAAAAATTTCAAAATTTAAGAGTTTGAAATTTAAATTTTATAACTTTAAAATTTGAATTTTAAATTTTCAAACTTTAAAGTTTGAATTTAAAGTTTGAAAATTTAAATTTGAAACTTTAAAATTTGAATTTTAAATTAAAACTTTAATTGTTTATAACTTTAAAGTTATAACTTTAAAGTTTAATATAACTTTAAAGTTTGAAATTTAAATTAACTTTAAATTTGAATTTAAAATTTTCAAACTAGTTTGAATTTAAAGTTTAAAAATTTAAATTTTATAACTTTAATGTTTGAAATTTAAATTATAATAAAAATTAGATTCAATTAAAATTTTTTTTTAAAAATTCGGTTCGTCCCGGATTCCGGTCCGGTCTGGTCCGGTCTAGTACCGGTTTACTACCGGACCGGGACGGAACAATAGTTATTTTACCGGTTTCCCGGACCGGTCCGGTTCCGGTTCCAGAACTAAACCGGTACACGTAGTACCGGTTCCGTACCGGTTCCGGTAATTACCGGTCCGGTTTTGCCGGTTCCGGTACCGCTGCCACACTTAGTTGTATCCCTGTACAACTAGTCTAGCTTTGTTGCGCACTATTTGACCTTGCTCATCGAGCTTGTTTCTAAACACCCACCTAGTTCCTATTACTGTTCTGTTTTGGGGCTTTGGAACCAGGTTCCACACTCTGCTTCTTTCAAATTGGTTGAGTTCTTCTTGCATAGCACCAATCCAATCAGAGTCTAGCAATGCTTCCTTTATATTTTTAGGCTCAATCAGGGACACATAGGCAGAGAATGCACACATACTACGTAATTTGGATCTTGTAGATATGCCTGAGTTAAGAGGAGTAAGAAGGTTTTGCAGAGGGTGAGAGCTTTGATGTTTCCAATTATGAGTGGGAATACTTACTAGTTCTTGAGGTGCAGATGAACCAGTTTCATCAGTAGACTTATCTCCTATTTCAGATGTTTTGTCAGATGGTATGGGTTCTTTTTCCCATGTTTTTGGATCTGATGGCTTGGAGCAGGTTCCCTCATTTTGTTCATCCTCTGAATTTCCTTCAACTTCACTAGTATGTTCATTAAAGACAACATGGACACTTTCTTCTACTCGGTTTGTTCTTTTATTCAGTACCTTGTAGGCCTTGCTTTGTGATGAGTAGCCTAGAAAAATCCCTTCATCACTCTTGGCATCAAATTTCCCAAATTGTCTTTGTCATTGTTGTGTATAAAACATACACATCCAAAGGCCCTAAGATGTGCTAGATTAGGTTTTCTCCTTTTGTAGCTCATATGGTGTTTTGTTTAACACTAATCTGATCATACATCTATTTATTAAATAGCATCCTGTATTTACTACTTCAGCCCAATAGAATTTTGGAAGTTTGCTTGAGATTAACATTGTTCTTGCAATATCTTCCAGTGTTCTATTTTTCCTCTCAACACAACACCATTTTGTTGTGGTGTCTAGGTGCTGAGAAGTTATGCTCAATCCCATTGTAGTACAAAATTGTAGGAATTGTGAGTTCTCAAACTCCAGCCCATGATCAGATCTGATGCTGATTATTTCTTTGTTGAATCTCTTCTGAACCAGCTTTGCAAAGACTTCAAACATAGTGAATGTCTCATCTTTTGTTGCAAGAAACAATGTCCAAGTGAATCTTGAGTAGTCATCAACTATAACAAACACATATCTTTTTCCACCCCTGCTTTGTACACGCATTGGTCCACACAAATCCATGTGAAGCAGTTCTAGTGGCTTAGTAGTATTTACTGTCAACTTTGGTTTGAAGGATGACCTAACCTGTTTTCCTTGAATGCAGGTTCCACATACTTGGTTGTCCTTGAAACTTTTGGTTGGCAGTCCCCTAACCAGGTCTTTAGATATGAGCTTGTTTATAGTTGTCATGCTAATGTGTCCCATTCTTTTGTGCCATAGCATGGAGCAATCTGAGACTGCACTTAGACATTTAAGATTATCTTCCTTGGATTCAACAGTCTTGACTTTGTACACATTCTTGTGTCTCTTTCCTAGTAGAACCAGGTTTCCAGTCACTGAGTTTGTTACTCTGCATTCTTTTTCTGTAAAGAGAACGTTGTTTCCTTCATCACATATTTGAGATACGCTCAAAAGATAATGTTGTAGGCCATTCACATCATATACGTTCTCAATTGCATGAGTATCCATTGATCCAACCTTTCCAATTCCCTGAATTTCACCACTTTTACCATTACCAAAGGCAACGTTTCCTCCTTTGATGTTCTTGAGTGAGAGGAAGCTTCTTTTATCTCCAGTCATGTGTCTTGAGCATGCACTATCCAAGTACCATTGTTGCTGCTTCCTCTTCACTGATCCCTGCAATTTATTTTTGGAGTTTAGATTTTGGTACCCAAATCCACTTTGATTTATGCTTAGGGAATGGGTGGATAAGATTTCTTCTGGCCCATCTAGGAAGAGACTTGTCTGTAGGGATTTGTTTTTGCTCATTGGGTTTATCATGATGAGGTTTTCTCAAGGATTTCAAGTTTTTGTTATGAGCAGTTTGTTTCTTTTGACAATCATGACTTTTATGTCCTACCAGTCCACAGTGCATTCATAAACAGTCTATGTTGGGATTTTTTACTTGTGAGCTGGTTCTATCAAAACCTATCCCATGTTTCTCAAATGTGCGATTCTTGTGAATGCTGTCAAGTAGTATGGAGGACCTGGTCCATCTCATTCCATTTTCTGCTTCAGTTTTAGTCACGAGAAGCTCTTTGGAGAGTGTTTCATTCCTTTTAGTTATCAAGTCTAGATTTTTACTTAGTTTGGTATTCTTGGATAAAAGTTGAAGATTCTGTTTTTCAAGACTCTTGTTTTCTTCTCTTAGTGATGCATAGTCTTCCATTATCAGTTCCCTTTTTGAGTCTATGGTTTTATATGCATCAATGAGAGTGTAGAGTAAGGATTCTTGCTCTCTTTTTAAGTATGAACCTAGATTGTCTTGTAAGTGATGAAGACTAACCTTTTAACTTATGTCTTCTTCTTCTTTTTCTTCTTCAGAATCTGATCCAGCCATGAGTGCTAGTATGGTTTCTTGTGATCTGCAAGTTTCCCTTTCTTCCTTGGTTTCCACTGCTACAAGGGCAAGAAAGTCATAATCATCTTCTTGTTCTAGTGCAAGAAGAGACTGGTTTTCTGTCTCATCACCCTCAAACTCTTAATCAGATGAACTCCCCATTCCTGCAAAAGCCCTCTTCATTGACATGTCTGCCTCTTGAGTTGTCATTCTTCTGTTTGAGGGGACAAACTTATCCTTTTTGATGTCTTTTCCTTTCTCAAAGTTTACTTTT
The DNA here is from genome assembly GCA_027705065.1 of Solanum peruvianum. NCBI lineage: Eukaryota > Viridiplantae > Streptophyta > Magnoliopsida > Solanales > Solanaceae > Solanum > Solanum peruvianum. Next base: position 33,346,114 of record JAKWJD010001760.1, on the reverse strand, counting down.
TTTTGCTCTACGGCCCAAAGTGGACAGAATTTGATGAAGTGATTTGGACTCCCACACTTATGACAAACCTAGTCTTTAGTGTTTTCAGATGGTTTTTGAAAAGCTTTCTTTTGAAAGGTCTGCCCTCTCTTTAGCATTCTAGTGAACCTTTTGGTTATGAGGGCAATATTTTCATCTTCAAAATCATCTGATGCAATAGCCTTTAGAACCAGACTCCTTTCCTTTCTTTTTCCTCCAATTTCCTTTTCTTGGTTTTTCTTAAGTTCGTATGTGATGAGATTATCAATTAACTCATCCATTCCCAGAGTCTAGGTCGCGGGCTTCAGTGATAGCCTCGACTTTGCTTCCCAAGTTTCAGGAAGGACACTCAAGAGTTTCCTTACTGCTTTTCCGTTAGGCACTATCTCTCCTAAAGAGTACATCTCATTGATGATGGAGGTGAACCTGGTGTGCATGTCTTGAATAGTCTCTCCTTCTGCCATCCTGAACAGCTCATATTGCCTGTTCAAGTTATCAATTTAGACTTCTTGACTTGCGTTGTTTCCTCATGAGCTGTTTGCAGTGTTTCCCATATGGCTTTGGCATCTTGACATGACGAGATTCGATTGTATTCGTCTGGTTCTATGCCACATATCAGAATTTTCTTGGCTTTGGCATTGTTTTGAATTGCAAGCTTGTCTTCAACATTCCATTCCTTTCTTTCCTTTGGGATTTTGGTGATTCTATCAGTTGCTGTTTTCATAGGTATGGTTGGGCCATCTAGAATTACTCCCCATAGATCAGGGTTTTCGCCAATAAGATGGTCCATCATACAGTTTTTCCACCATCCATAATATTTGCCATTGAACAGTGGTGGTCGTGTTTGTGAAGCTCCCTCTTGTGGGGTAGGTGGTGCTGCCATTGAGTCTTTTGAAGGTGTGAATCTTTTAACGAAAAGACCTGCTCTGATAACAATTGAAGAAACCTTACCCCAAAACACGAACCAGGTTCGTGTAAGTTGCTTTTAAGTAAAGACAGAGTAAAGACACAAACACTTATTGAATTAAAAACCTTCCTCACTCAAGGAAGGAAAAACCTCGTTTTATTAATTCAACTATAAGATTTTGTGATTACAACTTAATAATCAAAAGTCTTATCTCTACTACTCCCTCGATTGACTCCAATCGATCTCTCCAAAAGGCCAAACCCACCTTTTGTTACAACTCTCACTAACACTCAACCCTACAAAGAGCCAAACCCACCCTTTGTACAATAAACTGTAAACTACAATTGAGAACAAAAACAAGACAAATAGTTCTACACAATAAAACCTTCTCACTCAAGAATGTTTTAAACGTAGCAATCTATCCTTCTTGAAACATGTTGTCAATTTCCTTCCTATCTTTGAAGACCTCAGTTTGATGAATACTTCTCCCTTTGTCTTTGCGTGAAGTCGTGTTTCCTCTGCCTCGTACTCTTCTTATATGATTTTTGCCTTGTACAATCCTTCCTGATAAGGTAAGAAAGTTATGTTTAAACAAGGATTCCTTTTTAAATTAGAATCCTTATTATACACAACTTCCTTCCTTAATAATATATTTAAGGTTTTCCTTATTTGTATTAACTTGTACCTTTAATATATTATTTTGGCTTTGACAAATAACTCTATTTTACTTGATCTTGGACTCTAGCTTGACTTCTTTTGCTGCGTACATTTGCTACTGTTCTTTGCGCTTTTTGTCTATCATCAAAACGAAATATCGATTCTATCACATTCTATCAGAAATGTGTATCGCATTAATCAACTTGAACTTTACAGCTTGTGATCTAATCATTTATAAAACTAAATAGAAGAATGAAAAATAAGCAATCTAACTAATTCATGAAAGTTACAGCTAATACACTTATAAACTTCTAACCAATTCTAACTAACTATAGTGAGTGACTAACTAACAATTGGAATAACTAATAATGAAAATGACTAATATGACTGATAAATATCTTAATAATTACGTACACCATCTGTTTAATTTTTCTTATATTACTTTCCTCTATATGTAGTCCGATTAAAAAAGAACACTTTGTTTCCGTTTTTACAATTTTTTAGACTACAAATTCGGCAAGAGCATCGCAATTTCATTTTCTTCTTTAAAAATTAATGCTTCATCGTAAGACATAATTGTTAGTAATTAAGAGGGAGTTGGATAATATAAAAAGTCATTATCATAATAATTCCCAATTCTATTTCTAACAACCCATTTGGCTTTAGCCCTATTTGGATTTCTTATGTGACTATGTAGCATTTGTTTTAAGGTTGTAAAGATTTATTCTGCTTGATTCAATGAATAATACCTCTTCTATACCAATAAGAGTTATGGTGGAGTGATAAATATTTTTTCAATCCTTGACTGGATAGTCTTTATTAAGGTTCTAGCGCTTTATATCCTTCATATGATCTTATTTAGTACCGAGCTTTTCATTGGGATGTGCTATATACACAGTACTTTATTTGAAATGTCGAATAACATGTACACTAAAATGAACCAAATCTCAACAGTGGTGATCATATTGAAATGTGTATAGCATATACATGATTTTTATTTTTAGTGAATTACTACAAACCGCAGTTATTTATTCCATTAGAAGACTGCATATAGGCAAGCAATCCCACGTACAAAAATGCCTTTTTAGCATTTGCATGTTGTCTAACAGCAGCATGTTGGCTAACGCATCTGCAACTTGATTAGCTTTTCTATAACAATGATTTACTTCAGAATTCACCATAGCAAAAATTTGGGAGTTGTTTATGTTCTTTACGTGTTCTTGGTGTTTTTAAAGAAAACAAGCAAAAAGTATACATTTGATCCAAAAAAACCAATAGAAAAGTTTTAAACCTTGTTTGGTGTGTAAAAAATGGTTTTGTAAAATCGGAGTTAAAAAAATGGCATGGATGAACCTTTTCTTTAATAGTAATGGTGGTATAAATGAGTCAAACTTTTAACGGATAGCATAATGAGCCTTTTCTAAAAGTTCGATGGCATATTTGAGTCTTTTCCCTATTTTTAATGCATCAAACCAAACAATGCATTAAATAATCTATGTATAACTAATGCAAGCATAACTAAACATGTATTGATAATGCAAGCATTATTAATATATCTATTTAACATTATGTTTATAGATAATTCTTAAAAATATAGATAATAATAATATATATGCATGATAGAGAAATTAATGTCTAATTTTATACTTTTCCTTTAAGTTATTCTCTACGGTCTGAACACATTTTTTTTTCGTTTTCCATATATATTCTACTTGGAGTTAGAGACAAATTTCTCATAAATGAATAACGAATTATAAGTGTAACATCCACTAGGTTAGTTATGTCTACACGCTTTACTTTGACCCTTCTTAGTCTCACGTGGTTGTGGAATTCAAGGATTGAAGTTGTCTTTTTCAGTATAAATGGAAGGAAACTGGTTTGTTCATACACTACACAAAAATCAAACTACTCATTGTTATTCAAAGAAACAGAAAAAATCAAGGTTATTGTGTACATATATGCATGCTTTGAGATTCAAGCGGACGGAAATGTATTTAATTAATAATTAAGGAGACATAAAAACTCAATTTTTGACGATAGGAAAGGAAAGGCATCTTTCGTAATGTGTATAATGTATTTATGCACAATAATTTGAGAGACCTTCGTACTTGATTTCATAAGTAAGTTGACCTCTTATACTTATGATTTTGTCAATTGAATTTCTAAACTCACTGAAATGTGGTATTTTAACATTTATGACCAATGATCGAAGTACACATATGACATTAATAATATTGAGTTGGAATAATGCGTGATTCCATGCATTGTAAAGAGATTGAGTATAATATTTTTTATTTAAAATACTTTAAAAATGATAAAATAAAATGGAACCCCCCCCCCCTTCTCTCACTACAACAAAAATAATTTTTAGCGGCATTAAATATTGATACTAATAAAGAGTGCTAAAGTTGTTACCGTTAGGGCTGTTCATGGTTATGGTTAACAACCAAACCAAACCACAATCTGAACCAAACCGATTTTAAAAAACCGATATCTGGTTTAGTTTGGTTAGGTTAGGTTTTTAAATTTTAAAAATCGATACTATTTGGTTTGATTTTGATTTTACTAAAAACAACCGTAAAAATAATCAAACCGAACCGATAAATTAGATATATAAATTTTATAATTATTTATATATTATTCATAAATAAATTAAAATTTTTTTGTTAAAATTTAATCAACTTAAGGCTTTAATTTTACCATTTTTTCAAGCCTAACACTTTAGCCAAGGTATAACAATCTCAAATCCAAGTCCATCAAAATTCATTTTAGTCTTTACTTACTGTACTTCACATAAAATAATCACACTTTATCTTAAATAAATCACTTTGTTCGTGTAATGATAACTCTAATATTATTAATTGGTTGACTGAACCTACATTAGTTTTTCTGTAGATTGTTCATATACTTGATATTTGTGTCTATCGAGATACGTACGTCCTCAAAAAAAATCACTTTCAAACCGACTAAACCAGAAAAACTGAACCAAACCGACAATAACCAAAACCGATGGTTATTTTTTTCGTTTGGTTTGATTTTGGAAATTTTAAAAACCGACTAAATTGGTTTGGTTTTGGTTTAATCAATATCCGATCCAAACCGAACCACGAACACCCCTATTTAGCGACATTAATTAAGTGTCATTAGAACCAATGTCGCTAAAGGCTTTAAGGATATATACAAAGAGTGACAATTGCCGCTAAAATTACATAGGCTTAAGTCATCGATAGCCACTTAAAGTTGTCCGCAAATTTCACTTAGACATCTCTTCTTAGGCTTGTTCCAATTGAACACCCGTACTAATAAAAAAAATTTACCTATCAAACACTTTATAGACAATCAGCTGAAATAAGAGTGTGTTATACACTTGCGGATGATGTGACATAGTAACTAATTAAAAGAAGACACGTGATATTGGACCTAGAATAATTTTTTTTTAAAAAAAATTATAAGAAAAAATTATATATTTTTTTAGAAATAACAGAAAAGAAAAGAATCATTACCCTTCTCCTCTTTCGCCAGACCTTCTCCAAATACACCATAGAGTACCATTTTTTATATTACTCTTATCCTCAAACTTCATTTAGATTTATTGATGTTCTTTCTTCTTCTTGTGTTGTCAGTTCTTTATAATTTAAATAAATTAACAATTTCAAATAATAATTTTAAATTCGTATTATTCTTGCCCCGAAAAAATTGAGTTTGCCGGAAATAATGAACACTAAAGTAAAGTAAAAAGATGATTGATCACTAATTACTTGTTATTTTAAATTTTTTTAATCTTTATTTAATGAAATTTGCTTAATATCCCATTTCAATGGAAAGGAATCTCCGCTTCATCTTCTACCTTTTTTTGTTTTTCTTTTGTTTTAAGATTTTTATTTAATTTATGTTTGGGTTTAATTTGACAAAATAGATGAACAAGGGATAGATACTTTTGGTGGCAGCAGAGATAACATTTTTTACGGCTGAAAAACTTACGGTGACAAATTTGAATGTGTAGTTGGTTGTTTGAAAGGCTAAGGTTGTTTGACAATGGTAGACTTGTGGATGACAACAACCGATTAATAAGCTGGTGTATTGGAGAAAGAGAATGACTGAAAATCGAAAAAAAAAGGAGAAAGAAATATGAGTGGTGACGGTTGCAGAATTATGAGCGGTGATGGTTGCAGCTTGCCATGGAGAAATGGTGATGAGCTTTCTCAAAGAAGAAGAAGATATAAAATCTTTTCTTTTTTACTAAAAAGTTATGCTTTCACGCTCCTTTTTTTCTGTGTACTAAAAAACGCTTTGCCATGTCAACAAAAAGGGTTTAATCGGTAAAATTTTGTTCTCTAGGTGTTCAATTGGAACAAGCCTAAGAAGATGTGTCTAAGTGAAATTTGCGGACAACTTTAAGTGGCTATCGATGACTTAAGCCAATTACATATTTAAAGGCAATTAAAAATTAAGTGCCGCTAATGGTCATTTTGTTGTAGTGCCCTCCTCTCCACCCCCGCCCACAAAAATAAATAACGGAGAAAATAATGCTCGAAATTTTCAAAATAGCACAATAGTTTTTTTTATATTTAATTTCTTATGTGCCATTAAAAATGACGTGAAATTCCATACATAACTATTATACTGCACACACATATAAAGATAAAAGGGGTTTAAAATATTATTTTCAGTGAGTTTAATTAGGATTCAGTTAGTAAAGTCACAAGTATAAGGTTTAAAAATACCTAACATATTCAATGTCAAAGGTTATGTTTTAGAGGGTAAAGTTTCCCTCGATCCCTTAGATTAGAAAACCTATATCCATGACGAAACTTTCTTCTTTCACCACTGTCCCTCGTTGTGTAGGATGAATATCTGAACTTGTCCCTCGTTACGCAGGATGAACATCTGAACGTCTTGACCAGGCTCCAACAAACCTTTATCGCGACCACGATGAACACCTAGGGGCAAGAGAACATTCTTAGAATATAAATAACCAGATCCTAGCTACTCCACATCCTAATTACTAATTGAACTCCTTGGGGTGATCACGGAAGTTTAAAGTCTCATGTAACTAACAATGTGGTAGGTGTACCCTTGCTTATATATATATATATATATATATATATATATATATATATATTTGAATATTAAACTACCTAGCTAAGTTATATATATTGTTTAATTGGTTTTATTTTCAACACACTTGATTTTATCCATGTATACTATCAAATATTAGGTTTATTCAAGCAAGAACAAGTTATACATAAAATGTGAAGTCACTATGGGACAGAGGTATAGACTCATTATCTATGAAATTTTGTGCCATTCAAATAAACTTCTTTTTCTTCTAAAATCAACGAATATCTACGTATCGACAAGTTGAAAAAGTATTTAAGTTATGATCGTCGTACCTCGTCATTAGGTAGAGTTAAAGAAGAAAAAAAGGTTCTATTTTGATTGTTTGCTCTCATATTCATACTTTAAAATGTCAAAATAGACATTAATAAGTCTTCTTAATTAAGCCTTCTTAAGCATTGTATTAATTTTCGAGTAATTTTCTTAGATAGTCAACCATGTTTGAGAAATTACCTAATAATATCACTTATGTTTGTTTTAGGACTACAATATCACCCAACTTTATCTATTTTTCTCAAAATATAACAAAAAAATATTATCTCTCTCCAAATGAAATGCCATGTCACATTTTTTAAATTTATTAATGATATTTTTTTTAATTCTTAAATGTATGTAGGATCCTAATACTAATTTATTTCAAACATTTAACCACCATTATAAATCGAGGTTAATTTTAATATAAAGAAAAGAATAATTTAGATAGATAAAAGAAATAATAGATAATGAAATACGAATTCGTGGATAGTAATATTTATTAAGTGTTTTTTATTATTAACTTGAAAAAAAATAAGTTATAAAAGTAATTAATTATTACTCCTGTGATATTTATTATGTGTGTGATTTTCTTCGCACAAAAAATCTCCTTGTTAATCGTAAAGATAAAATCATGTCGATTCTCACAAGAAATTGAGAGCTGAGCTAACCTTCGGTTACACAAAATTTAGTTATATTTACGATTTTAAAATTATTAAAAATATATATAATATTGATCTAGAACTCTCTACTTTAAAGAAGTAAAATTTAAAATTTACATGTAAGCTTAAAACTAGACACAAGTGTCGATGCTAGTACGAGCCCAATATCTATTATTTTAATTTATGTGATTGATAGAATTTAGAAAGTTAATTAAATTTTAATATGATTATAGATATTTTAAGTCGTAACTACTTTTTGTTTGCACAATTTGATGTAAAGAGGTCCATTAAGATGTCCATAATTAAAGTTTCGTCATCGATGGTTGATTTCATACTCAAAGTAGCTACAAGATATTATCGACATCTAAAATAATAAAGATATTGCTAAAGAATATAAATTTAAAACTAAAAGATATAACCAAAAAAGATACTATAATTTTAGAAAAAATTATCCACTATTAAGTTAAAATAGAACAAACTAAATAATTTTTTCAAATAAGAGAAGTAAAACAAATAAACAAAAAACATCATATAAATAATATTGAAAAGCAGGGGCACAAACACTTAAAAGATCTAAAAAAAATATTAATAATAAATTAAAATATGTGACATGACATCCTAATAAGAGAGATAATATTTTTTTGTGTCAAGTATATTTTGAGAAAATAAGTAAAATTTGGTGATATTATAGTCCTGAAACAAACATAAATGATATTAATAGGTAATTTCTCAAACATGAGTGACTATCTAGGAAAATTACTCTTAATTATCTAATTATCCTAGGTGCGCCTTACCTTTGAATGTCTCCTAATTCATTCGTTGCACTCTTTGGGTTTAATTGATTAATTACTTGATAACGATGTGTTAATTTTAAACTAACAAAAAATACGTAAATATATTTGAAACTTTCTCTATTACTTAGCGGCCGCTTGATGTAGCAAGTAAACATCCCTCTCTTCTTCAATCATTCACATCTTCTTCAATTGCATGAACAAGATTTGATATTATGCAAAAGGGTACCGATCTCAACATGGTTATTAAAGGACACCTGATCGTAACATTTATAATTTTAACATTTCAAAGAATTAAAATAAATAGATGAATTTAAGACTATGTTGGTCTTTAAGTACTTCATCTCTAGGGTAAGTGTAGTTCTGGCCATTCAGATTGAATATGAAAATTTCGTCAATTTTTTTTTTAACCGAAGAAATTACAATTCAAGTATTTCGATTTTGGATAATCCTTTTGGATATTTTGATTTTTGACTTTTGAGCCTATAATATAGGCGATACTAGACAATCTTAATTCACACAATAGTTTGTTCTAGAATGTATAACTTTCTACTGTTAATAATATGATAAGGATTGTGGTCTACCATAGGATATTAATCTATTGAACATTTGGTAATTTTTTTATTAGACTTATTTGCATTGGACACCTGATATGTGTAATGCTGAATAAAAAGCACAAAAAATTGAACTGTGATACTAAATTTGATTCCAATCCGAAATCCATAAAACAAAAAAATAAAAAAAATCTGAAGTCTCTGTCTCCTAACGTATATATCAATCATCATATATTACTGAAAAAGGAACATTAACCAAAACATCCAAAAAAGATGAACAAATTAAAGGGATTATTCCATCTACAATTATCAATATAGCATATACCAAGCTTGACATATTACTCTTTTTGTTTCATTTTGTATAATATAATTTAACTGAACAAAGAATTTAAAAAATAAAGAGCGGCTTTTGAAAATTGTTGTTCAAAACATGTATAAATATTTATGTTGTTAAATATTGTCTCATTAAGAATAAATTAAGTAATTCTTTTAAAGAGGAAAAATGCACAAGTATCACAAAAATTAGAAAAGTAATAGTATCATTTTGGAATATAACTCCATTTGTCCTACTTTATTTGGCCCCACCAGAGTTTCGAAATTCAAAATTTTAAACTTTAATCCCTAATTCAAATATAGAAACCTTAAGTTTTTTTTTTAAACAAAATTTATGTACTCCTCCTTAAACTTTTACTTGTCACTTATTCCTAAAATAAATTTTATTTTTACTTGTCACTTTTGACATATAAAGATAAGACAATTTTTTTTTCATATTTTACCCTCAATCATTAAACACTACTCCAAACCATTTTCTAACACCTAACACTAAACATCATTCAATAGGTACAGTGTGGTAAAATACCTATATAAACAATTGTTTTCTTAGTAATTGTGTCAAGTCAAACAGTGACAAGTAAAAATAAACAGAAAAAATATCTAAAAACTACGAAACGTATGATATAATTTACAATATTAATAACTTAAAATATTTAAAATATATATAATAAGATTGACTCTCGAAATTCCAACTACATCACTAAAATTGGGAAGGAGAGAGGGAGGGAGTAAGTAAGATAGAATAACAAAGGGACAAATTAGGAAGTAGTGAGGCTTGAGGGTGAGGGAAAATGAACTTTCTTGGAAATAATAAAAGCTTTTGAGCTAATAATATTCCACAGGCTGAAACCCTCCTCTTTCCTATATATAAGCAATATTCAAACTTTGTGAAGTATATGTATGACCCTTAATTGGTGAAAGCATTTACTACATAGTTATGGGAGAAGTAGTGTTCCAGCTTCAACATGGCAAAAACATGGGTTATGTAAAGAAGGGTGCTTGGTCTCCTCAAGAAGACAAAAAATTGATTGATTATATCGCGAAATATCGTAATTGGAACTGGAGCCAGATGCCCAAATTTGCAGGTACCCCTACATATTTTACTAGCATCTGAGCATAATTTATCTTAAAAGAAACATAAAGTCTTCATCCTTGCTTTTTTTTGTTGCTTTCTTATTGCTTTTAGGGTTTCAGCAAGTAATGTACATATAGAATAGGGCAGAGCTAGCTTGTAGTCAGGGGTTCATCTGAACCCTTTCGATGGAAACTTATATTATATATACATGACTAAATTTATTTTCTTATGTGTATTATAAATGTTGAACCCCTTTTGGCTAGTTAACTAGGTGTTCAATTCTTAAGATTTGAACCTATGAATGAAAATCATAGCTTCGTCACTGATATAGAGACTACTTCTTAGGCTCATATATATATATATATATATATATATATATTATATATATATATATATATATATAATATATATATATATATATATATATATATATATTAATTTGTTGTTATGGCAATATGAATGGTGTAGGGCTATCAAGAACTGGAAAGAGTTGTAGACTGAGATGGATCAACTATTTGAGGCCTGATATAAAGAGAGGGCCATTTAGCCTTGAAGAAACTCAAACAATCATCAAAATGTCTCAATCACTTGGAAACAGGTGACGATTAATTACCTTTCAATTTTTATCATCGAAGATGTGATTAAGTAAATAAAAGTGTATTCTCTCTACTAACTTATTATTAGGTTATATGAAGTCATAAAATCTAACCTTTTCTGTTTATACATGCTGATTAGCTATGAATTCATGACCAACTTTAGCCAAAAGTCTATGTATATTTATAAGTAAATAAAGTGTATTCTCATTCATGACAACTCAAAGTAAACTACTACACATAATTATTTGCTGACACTATTTTGTTGTTATCTAATTTGTTGAAGGTGGTCAGCTATAGCTAAAGAAATGCCTGGAAGAACAGATAACGAAATCAAGAATTTCTACCATACCCATTTAAAGAAGCACGTTGGGACAAAAGTTGAAGTGAAACCTAAATCAAGGAAGAAAGTTAAACAAATAGAGATGAGTACTCAAAAGAAGCCTTTGATAACTACTAATTGTCCAAATATTCAATCATTTGATTTCACCAACTCCTCCTCCTCCTCTAGCTACATCATATTTGATGAAAATTATGATTTCTTGGAAACATATAATCAAGAGAATGATGTTACTTCAATTGTCAATCAAGTTGATGACGAAAACATAGTTATATTGGAGAGTAATCCAGAGAGTATTAGTACATCAAGTGTTGATTTGTACATACAAGATTTCATGGATGTGAGTATTGATTCATCTAATGTTGATTTCTGGTTGGAGCTATATGTGGCGGCAGACAATCTGAACACCTAGAAGCTGAATCTACTTGAGAAGATTCAGTTACAATTTTATGTATGCCTTTTCGTGTCCATTATTGTGTGTTAAGTTTATGTAACATAAATCTATAACTATATATGCACTGTGTATATACTTGCAATAACACCCTTCGCTGGAAAATTGTGTGGTATACAATTTAGGTTTAATGCTATTAGCTATTATGAGTATATATTTAATTTTGCACACGATTCACCAAATTTTTGGCTCCATCTCCAATTTCAGTTAAATGATTAAGAATGATTGCTTCGCGATTAAGGGCAAAAAAAACTACTCAAATTTCCAAATACATGATAGAGAGAAAACATTGATCAAGGGAGAATATTTTGAAACACTGATAAAGTTTCCTTGTGCAAGATTGTTTAGGTAACAATTTTTTGTTAATTTAATCGATTCAATCCACCTTAAACATCACATACAAACTTAATTGTGATCAAGTTTCCTTATGCAAGATTGTTTAGGTAACAATTTTTTGTTAATTTAATCAACTCAATCCACCTTAAACATCACATACAAACTTAATTGTACAGCCAGAGATGGAGCCAAGATTAGAAGTTTGGACGCTCTAAATTTTAGGACGGTTTAAACCCAAAACAAACTAAATGAAATACATTTCCACCGCCCCTTCCCTACCACTAAATTGTCAATGAATTTTGTTATGGGATTCACAAGTTTCTTGCATAAATATAGGGTCTACAGAAAAGCTAATGGGTTCAAGAATTCCCACCTAGCTCCAACCCTAATCATACCTTTTCCAATATAAATAACACAATAATCCACGGGTAGGCTAAAGAATAAAGCAATTCCTATTATGAAGCAATTGTTTTTTTTCATAAGGTTGAATATATATATATTTACATACTTGTAAGTTGTAATTAAGAAAAAAAATATCATTGTTAAAGAATGACAAAAGTCCCACATCGGTGATTAATGAGATGAGTGGACTCATTATAAGGCTTAGACAATCCCCCTCCTTTGAGCTAGCTTTTGGGGTGTGAATTAGACCTAAGACCTAATTTCACATGGTATCAGAGCAGGGCCCGTCTCACTCGATGTTGGGTCCTCCAAAATCAGAATTGCTCAGCCACCAAATGCTAAGCACTGGGCGTGAGGTGGGTGTTAAAGAATGACAAAAGTCCCACATCGGTTGTTAATGAAATGAGTGGACTCCTTATAAGGCTTGGACAATCCTCCTCACTTTGAGCTACCTGGTCCCACATCGGTGGTTAATGAGATGAGTGGACTCCTTATAAGGCTTAGGCAGTCATCCTCCCTTTGAGCTAGCTTTTGGAGTCTAATTTAAACCTAAGACCTAATTTCTACATGGTTTCAGAGCAGGGCCCGTTTCACACGATGTTGGGACCTCCAAAATAAAAAATGCTCACACACTATAAGGAGTCCAATCATCTCATTAACCACCGATGTGGGACTTTTGTCATTCTTTAACACCCCACCTCACGCCCTGTGCTTAGCATTTGGTAATTGGGCAATTTTGATTTTGGGGGGTCCCAACCAGTGAGACAGGCCCTGCTCTGATACCATGTGAAATTAGGTCTTACACCTAACTCACAATCCAAAAGCTAGCTCAAAGGGAAGAGGATTGCACAAGCCTTATAAGGAGTCCATCCATCTTATTAACCACCAATGTGGACTTTTGATTCTTTAACAATCATGTCATTTTCATCAACCACTTTAGAGGAAATTAATGGTTGAATATAATGTTTTACTAGTGAGAGTTTTTTTTTTTTAAAAAAAAAACATGTATCTTATTATTGGATGATGATATTGATGGTCAAAATTAACCTAGTAAGTTGAGTATGAAATGAAAAAGAAGAAGAGAATGTTCAGAAGTAGCTCGTGCTTGATATCTTGACCACAAAAACAACAATTAAAATGATTAGGGAGACCAACTGTTCGAAAAATAACTCAAAATTGAAACAGTAATCTTAGGTTGTTTAGTATTTGTTATTTAATGTTTATTTAATTTTTCCTAATTTATGTTGGAATAGATTTGTTAATATTTAGTTTGGTTTTTTATTATTATAATTAAAAATATTATTAGTTATTATTTTCATTTTCATCATTATATATAAAGGTGAGATTCAAGAATTTTTTAAGTTTACTAATAAAATATTTTAGTTGAGCAACTTGTCACTCAAGCAAATTAAGCTTATAGGCAAAGAAACGTCATTTGTTATCGTCATACCCATAAAACTAAAAGAAAACGATATTTCCTTGCCAAGTTGTAATAAAATTATATTTGTCACATGGGGCTGCTCAAGTAGGACTTAAAAGAAATGACAAACAATAATTTATATTCTCTTTATCTCAATTTATACAAATATTTGCACAAAAAAATCATTCTTTTTTATATGTCCTTTGGTCTTTTTGATGTGAAATCTACATATTGGTGTTGCTTTTGTTTTGTTTTTTTAAAAAAAAAAATGAGAAAAATTATTTGAAGATTTTATTGAGTTGGCACAAATTTTAATTATCATCTTTTTTTTATGTGATTATAAATCATCCTATTTGAAAATGAAAAATTGATTAATAAAATAGTCAACAAGACACTAGTCTATCACTCATTTCAAGAGTATACTTACCAAGAGACGTGTTTTCTTAAGATAAACACATTAAAATGTAAAGATTAAAGAGTATTACTTTCACTTGTTTATTTTATGCATTTTCCTTATGAAAAATATTAAAGAAAATAATTTAAAGTCTATTATTATCCTTCTGATTTTCTTCGACAAACTCATAAAAAAAAGTAAGAATTTCATTAAATAAAGGATGAATATGAAAAAAGTTTCAATAATTTTCGCTGACTTTGAACAGTTCACTTATTTTGAACTATGAAAAAAATTTCAACAATTTACGTGATACGGACTAAAATACTATATATCGAACATGAAACATCGATGAGATAAAGACACGGAACACACAAATAAGCAAATACAAATTGAAAGACCTAAAATTTTGGAAATTCAACCAGAATAAAGAAAGGGATATGTTGCTAGCTCAACCATAATTATTGTTTTAATAAATAATTTTTATAATAAAATAACGACTAATTCAGTTCGAAAGGGAAGGTACGTTGAACAAGACCTCAATCATTTTGTTATTTAAAATTAAAAATTTAATGTTCAAATTGCTAATTAATCCACCATCGTGCTTGTATATTGACATACTCACAATGACCATTTATAGTATAAAGAAAATTTTTATCCCAATGTGAAGTGAATAATGATAAAAAATAAAATAAATGTAGATAGTGATATAAGAAGCTTGATTTTGACCCTTCATTGTGGAATATAACCAACATTTATCCTCACATAACAAATGTAAACTCTTAGAACAATGGGAAATATATTTGTGTGATCATATATTGATGTTGTCCATTAATCCAAAAAAATAATCCAAAAAAAGTGCATAAAATTCAAGGGAAGCATGGACCTTAAACATTTCACATCCGATTAATATGAAAGAAATTAAAATTTAAAACCTTAGAATTCCTCAAGCATGTGAATGAAACTCTAAAAGGTCAAAGTATAATTGAATCGAAAAATAAAATAACATAGGTCATTATTGTGTATATCTTCAAAGTATTCTTTTCAATTGTCTTGGCCTTTTCGATGTCCATGTTAAGTTCATTTCTCATCTCTTTCCACTACATATATTTTAACCCTTTATTTTAATCTATGGTCTAAACCTAATTAGTTGAATATGAATGAGAAAAAAAGAGTACCTAATTTTAAGTTTTATTAAGATTACCTAGGATTAGAAAAGGAAGAACAAATAGATAAAACAAATATTATTAGTGTGAGAAAGTATTAAATATTTCGACTCATGTATACAAGTTTGACATCAGAATTTCTTTCTTTAAACCAACTTGTCGATTCAGAAATGGAATCCAATTTGTTTTCATTAATTTATCATAACTTGACATCCTTAATTAAGTCCAACCTCGTAAGCCATAAATCCTAATCCCACTTAAGGTTAATATTTCGAAATTCATTAGGAATGATCTTAAAGTAGTTACATGTTAAAACTACGACACAATTAATTTATGAACGTGTTTTTTTACTTGGTTTTAGTAGATATTTTTGTTCTTAACTTTGAATGTACATGAGTAAATATTTAGGCTTATATAAATTGAACAAGTAACACATGCATACTATGTGGCTAAAGAAAGGTGATTTTTGGAATTAAGGCTAAAAAAAGTGAGTAACGAATCCACTTAAGTTGTCCCATTAGAAGAACTTTGAACAAAATTATATATGTCCTATTTAATTGTAGAGTATGTTTGGTAGGAAGGGAAATATTTTTCTAGAATTGGGACCGACCTCAATCCTAACACTTGAATGAGGAGATGATCTCAATGAACGATCCGGGATCCAATCACGAAATTGGACGTATGGCTTGAACTCGACTTTTGGTTCGAGACCTGACATTCAAATTGGGATCTAATCCTGACCCCGACCTCGACATCCAAATTTGGACACAATCTTGGCAATCAAACCAGTATATGAGCTCGACACTTGACCGGGGACAAGGGACTTGATCTCGACTCCCAACCCAAGGGCCAACATTAAAATTGGGACCCGACCCGATACGATAATTTGGACACAACCTTGACAATTGATCTAGGATTTGAACCCAACACCCTATTTGAGATCTGACCCCGACTTTCGACTCGATACTCGACATTTGAACTGGATCTGATCCTGACCCTAACATTGACATGTTACCCTAACGACTGATCAGGGACTCGATCCTAAAGTTTGATCTGGGACTCGGTCCTAACACCCTTTTCGAGACCCAACTTCCAAATCGAATTCCAACCCCGACATCTGATCTCTACCTTTGATGCGGTACCCAAACCCAACATTTTGCTTTGGATCGGACCTCGACTCTAGACTTGAAATGCGCCTCCTACACCCAACTCAAAACCCCACCCTGAAACCTGACTTAGAGAACCAACCCCAACATCCGATCCAGAATCCAACCTCACTTAGGATTCGACCCCGACCTTGATCCGAGACCTGAGACCCGTAACCTGAGAGTTGAGTCTCGAATTGTGGTCGTCGAGAGTTGGGTTCCTAATCGATAATCATGCGTTGAATTCTTGATTAATATCGGAAATTGGTACCGAGACTTGAGTTAAGTTGGAAAGTTGAGGTGTGAGGTTGGATTTGGAAAAGAGTTCATGAAAAATGCTTTCCTTATTTTTGGAGGTAAGTCATTTTCCATTTAAGCCTATTTGGATTATTGACTTATTGAGTACTTTTAAACAACTTTTGGAGTGTTTGAGTAAATTTTAAAAAATGCTTATAAGCATTTGATATCAAGGTAAAATGTTAAAATAAGCCAAAGGAAGAAACAATCCAAACAGGCTCTCAATTTGGATAACATTTTTCAAAACATTAAGCCAACCAAACATGAAAAATTTGAATATTTCTCCGTACCAAACTCACTATATCCCAGCTAGTTTGAATGAAATGGCAAATATAAATACATCAATCTCAGATACCTAACCATGAGGATCAACTGAAAATATACAGTAGATATAGCTTCCTGAAATTAGTTTAATTTGCTTCAAACTATTGGAACAATATTACTATCCCAAGCATGAATTTTTCACTCATGTCATTGAATATGCAGTATTAACATAATAGACATTTTCAGTTTGGAAATTATATTACTTCTGCACCACCACAATCACTACCACAGATTTTTATCGCGATGGATCTGTACCATGCATTCATTTCCTAAATCATAATGAAAATAACAATCCCCCGACAGAGGGATGCAAACAGAGTGGTTCTCGTACAGTAGACCGACTCCCACTCTACAACAACTAGAAAGGGTACACTTACATTCATAAGTCTATATCTATATATATCTTCCATTCAATTTGCAGCACATACTTTACAATGTAGCAATAATATGAGAAGCCGCAAAGCAGTGAAGAATTATTTAACAATTGCTTTAAAATGTACCATAAAACGACTAGGTTCATCCAGCAAACAAAGAGTATATGTATGTTGTGCCACAACTACGCCTCCCAACCTCTTAACATTGTAGCACGTGCAACACGATTCACTCCCAATGTGAAAGCACCCATACGAAGATTGCAATTGTGTGTCTTACACATGTTCTTCAGGTTATGGAAGGCATTCGTCATGTACTTCTCAAGCTCCTTGTTAACCTTCTCCTCATTCCACATAAAACCTTGAATGTTCTGCACATGAGACACAATATTAACAACTCATCAATTGCATTGCACGTCCAATCCCGAGACAAAAAATAACGAAAGTATAGCCATTTTGGCAGCAGTGGAAAAGAAATCGACTCCAAAAAGATCACCTAGATACTTAACATATCTAATCTAATACCGGACTTGATTTAAGTTGTCCGATAATTTATTACCAATATTGTCACATCATTGAAAGCTGACGCCTATTAACTTCCTTATCTTGAGCAAATCGTGTTAAGCTAGATAAACCCAATGCAATAAAAGCATATATGGATATCGAATATTACCTGAACCCACTCAAAATAGCTGACAGTAACACCTCCAGCATTGGCATATATGTCGGGAAGTATAACAACTCCTTTCTTACTCAAAATCTGCATAAGGCAGATATCTTTCATCAAAATATGGTAATACTCGTAGTGAAATGACTAGAAAACCTGAATGAGTGGCACAGTACCTCATCAGCTTCGGGATCAGTAGGATGATTTGCTGCTTCTATTATGAACTTGGCCTTGACATGCTCAGCATTTTCTCTTCGAAACAGAATGCACAATGATAAAATTAGATGTATGTCGGTGTATCACAAGTTCACATAGATGTTTCAGCAGTATAAATAGAATAAAGAAGAAATTGAAATGCTACTACGAGTCTTTGTAATGTGACAGCTACTTTTCATTTATCGATCCCTTAGTATAGACGCAAACAATTTGGCAAGAATTAAGCAGCGTAATTTCAAAAGTAAAATAAGGTTGTAAACCTGTTCAAAACTCCTCCCAAAGCACAAGGTATGAGAACATCACACTCATGTGTAAGCAATTCGTCTGAATTCATCGAGTCTCCACCACTAAAACCAGTCAGTGTCCCTGTTGCTTCTTTGTAATTCATCAAAGCGGCTATATCAAGCCCGTTAGGATTCTTGACTGCTCCAGTTATGTCACTCACTGCAATCACCTTCCCGCCTTTCTCATGAATAAGCTTTGCTGCCCAAGCTCCCACATTTCCAAATCCCTAAGAAATACAAATATTCGAGCAGTAACGTACATAGACAATCAGGAACACAATGGAAATTGAACAAGAATGAAATTTTACCTGAATGACAAAAGTCAAGTCCTTAATATTCTTTCCATACTCAGCAAGTAAAACACCTGTTGCATAAACTACACCACGGCCAGTTGCAGCGTCTCTACCCAATGATCCCCCAAGATCCTAAGACAACGAATAAAATAGGATACTTCAAATTACAGAACGTATGTATAAATTCTAAGATGTAAGTATCAGATAGGACTATGTTGCAAAATACGTCTTACAATAGGTTTTCCAGTCACAATTGCAGGTGAGTGCCCATGGAACTTTGAATACTCATCCAACATCCACGCCATGGTCTGTTTGTACAAAGTATCGATAAGCATATTTGCTTGCATTTATACGTTCTAAAAATGTTTGAGATATATAATGATCGATATTACTAACCTGGGAATTAGTGCCCATATCAGGCGCAGGGACATCAGTATTAATTCCAATAAGATCATGAATTTTCTGAGTGAAAACACGTGTAAGGCGCTCCAACTCACTAATGCTTAAATCTTTCGGGATGCACCCTATTCCACCCTTAGCTCCTCCATATGGAATATCTGCTACAGCAGTCTTCCAAGTCATTAGTTGAGCAAGGGCATTCACCTCGTCATGGTCAACCTTGCAAAATAAATTTACCAAATATCTCAGTACAAAGACCACTGATACGAATAGAAGAACACCAAAAAGACTATTGCATACCACAAAACTAGGAAAATTGAAAAATTATATAATGATGATATACAAGATCAATTGAAAAGGAAAGGTTAGTGGAAAATCAAATTATGTAATGAAAGAAGACTTGCTTGGTTATGATCTAGGATATAGTTAACATAAAAAAATTCCTATACAAGATCAATAGATGTTTAACCATCAATAAATGAAAGCTAAATAGAAGTTGCATACAAACCTACTCATATATATTTATCACCTGTTAAATAACAGATGCTATAAAAGCTAAAATATGAGTTGAAACCTCAAAACGCTAAGTTTTTATTTAAATATCAAAGCCCAACGCTTTTCATGTTTGAAGCACCAGAAGCATTGATGATCAACACATTAATATAGAATTTCATGGAAACCACAGATCTCTTACACTTCAATCATGTGCAGCACAACATGAGTGGTCCATCATAAGTTCTTTCAACAGACACATGCATACTTTCTTTGAACATTGGTATCAGAGCACAGGTTCTGCTCATTTACAGAAATATTTTTTGCAGCTCATTGTACTATACTCAATAAAAAAAAAATGTCTGGAGTAAAGTACGAGGTAGCAAAATTCAACGGTGATAGCGGTTTCTCAATGTGGCAGAGAAGGATGAAAGACTTGCTCATCCAACAGGGTTTGCACAAGGCACTAGGCGGCAAATCCAAAAAGCCCGAATCCATGAAACTTGAGGATTGGGAAGAATTGGATGAAAAGGCTGCTAGTGCAATCAGATTGCACTTAACAGATGATGTAGTTAATAACATCGTCGATGAAGAGAGTGCATGTGGCATTTGGACAAAGTTAGAAAATCTATACATGTCCAAAACGCTGACAAATAAATTGTACCTAAAGAAACAGTTATATGCACTACATATGGATGAAGGTACAATTTTTTGTCTCATTTAAATGTACTTAATGGACTAATCACGCAGCTAGCAAACCTCGGAGTAAAGATCGAGGATGAAGATAAAGCCATAGTGCTCCTAAACTCGTTGCCATCTTCCTATGATACTTTATCAACAACCATTTTACATGGTAAGGACTCTATTGAGTTGAAGGATGTCACATCAGCCCTTTTGCTTAATGAGAAGATGAGAAAAAGGCCTGAAAATCACGGACAGGCTCTCATCACGGAAAGTAGAGGCAGAAGTTACCAAAGGAGCTCAAGTAACTATGGTAGATCCGGAGCTCGTGGAAAGTCCAAAGTCCGATCAAAATCAAAGGCCAGAAATTGCTACAATTGCGATCAACCAGGACACTTCAAAAGAGATTGTCCAAATCTAAAAAGGGGCAAAGGGGAAAGCAGCGGCCAAAAGAATGATGACAACACAGCTGCCATGGTGCAAAATAATGACGATGTTGTTCTCGTCATAAATGAGGAAGAAGAATGCATGCACTTGGCAGGTATAGAGTCGGAATGGGTGGTCGACACAGCAGCCTCTTATCATGTCACACCGGTAAGAGATCTTTTTTGCAGATATGTAGCCGGTGATTATGGCAATGTGAAAATGGGTAACACAAGTTACTCAAAGATTGCGGGGATCGGAGACATTTGCTTAAAAACAAATGTTGGATGCACATTAGTGTTGAAAGATGTGCGCCACGTACCTGATTTGCGGATGAACTTGATCTCGGGAATTGCTTTGGACCAAGATGGATATGAGAACTACTTTGCAAATAAAAAATGGAGACTCACCAAAGGGGCATTGGTGATTGCAAAAGGAGTTGCTCGTGGCACGTTATACAGGACAAATGCAGAAATATGCCAAGGTGAATTAAATGCGGCTCACGAAGAAAATTCTGCAGATTTATGGCATAAAAGAATGGGTCATATGAGCGAGAAAGGATTGCAAATTCTTTCCAAAAAGTCACTCATCTCTTTTCCCAAAGGTACAACGATAAAACCCTGTAACTACTGCTTATTTGGTAAACAACATAGAGTCTCATTTAAGACATCATCTGAAAGAAAGTCGAATATACTTGATTTGGTATATTCTGATGTTTGTGGTCCAATGGAGATAGAATCGATAGGAGGTAATAAATACTTTGTTACCTTTATTGATGACGCTTCTCGAAAATTGTGGGTTTATATCTTGAGAACCAAAGATCAGGTGTTTCAAGTATTTCAAAAGTTTCATGCTCTGATAGAAAGAGAGACAGGTCGAAAGCTAAAACGTCTCCGAACCGACAATGGAGGTGAGTACACTTCAAGAGAATTTGAAGAGTACTGTTCAAACCATGGAATCAGACATGAAAAGACAGTTCCTGGAACCCCACAACACAATGGTGTAGCTGAGAGAATGAATCGCACCATTGTTGAGAAGGTGAGAAGCATGCTCAGAATGGCTAAATTACCCAAGACATTCTGGGGTTGAAGCAGTTCGGACAGCGTGTTATCTTATCAATCGTAGTCCATCAGTTCCGTTGGAGTTTGACATTCCGGAGAGAGTTTGGACCAACAAAGAGATGTCTTACTCGCACCTAAAGGTGTTCGGTTGCAAAGCTTTTGCACATGTACCGAAGGAGCAAAGAACCAAGCTAGATGATAAATCAGTTCCTTGCATATTCATCGGATATGGAGATGAAGAGTTCGGGTACAGACTATGGGATCTTGTGAAGAAGAAGGTCATCAGAAGTAGAGATGTAATCTTTCGAGAAAGTGAAGTTGGAACTGCTGATGATCTATCCGAGAAGGCGAAGAAAAAGAATGGTATAGTCCCTAATCTTGTTACCATTCCTTCTTCTTCTAACCATCCCATAAGTGCAGAAAGTATGATTGATGAAGTTGCTGAGCATGAAGAGCAACCCGATGAGATTGTTGAGCAGGGGGAGCAACTTGGTGATAATACCGAGCAAATGGAGTACCCAGAAGAAGAACAATCTCAACCTCTGAGGAGATCAGAAAGACAAAGGGTAGAATCAACCAAATACCCTTCCTCAGAGTATGTCCTTATCAATGATGAAGGTGAGCCAGAAAGTCTTAAGGAGGTGTTGTCTCATCCAGAAAAGAGCCAATGGATGAAAGCCATGCACGAAGAGATGGGATCTCTACAGAAAAATGGCACATACCAGCTAGTTGAACTTCCAAAAGGAAAAAGACCACTTAAGTGCAAGTGGGTCTTTAAACTCAAGAAAGATGGAAATGGCAAGTTGGTGAGGTACAAAGCTCGATTGGTTGTAAAAGGCTTCGAACAAAAGAAAGGTATTGATTTTGATGAAATTTTTCACCTGTTGTCAAAATGACTTCTATTCGAACTATTTTGAGCATAGCAGCTAGTCTAGATCTTGAAGTGGAGCAATTGGACGTGAAAACTGCATTTCTTCACGGAGATTTGGAAGAAGAGATTTATATGGAGCAACCAGAGGGATTTGAAATATCTGGAAAGAAACACATGGTGTGCAAATTGAATAAGAGTCTTTATGGGTTGAAACAGGCCCCAAGGCAATGGTACAAAAGTTTGACTCTTTCATGAAAAGTCAAACGTACACAAAGACCTATTCTGATCCATGTGTATACTTCAAAAGATTTTCTGACAACAATTTTATTATTTTGTTGTTATATGTGGATGACATGTTAATTGTAGGACAAGACAAAGAGCTGATTGCAAAGTTGAAGAAAGATTTGTCCAAGTCATTTGACATGAAAGACTTGGGCCCAGCACAACAAATTCTAGGGATGAAGATTGTTCGAGAACGAACAAAAAGAAAGTTGTGGCTATCTCAAGAGAAGTACATTGAACGTGTACTAGAACGCTTCAACATGAAGAGTGCTAAACCTGTTAGCACGCCTCTTGCTAGTCATCTGAAGTTGAGCAAACAGATGTGTCCTACAACAAAAGAGGAGAAAGAGGGAATGACTAAAATCCTATTCTTCAGCAGTGGGGAGTTTGATGTATGCGATGGTGTGTACCAGACCTGATATTGCTCATGCAGTGGTGTTGTTAGCAGATTCCTTGAAAATCCGGAAAAGAACACTGGGAGGCAGTTAAGTGGATACTCAGGTACCTAAGAGGTACCACAAGAGATTGCTTGTGTTTTAAAGGATCTGATCCAATCTTGAAAGGCTATACTGATGCTGATATGGCAGGTGACCTCGATAATAGAAAATCCACTACTGGATATTTGTTTACATTTTCAGGGGGAGCTATATCATGGCAGTCAAAGTTGCAGAAGTGTGTCGCACTCTCTACAACTGAGGCAGAATATATTGCAGCTACTGAAGCTGGCAAAGAGATGGTATGGCTGAAACGATTTCTTCAAGAACTTGGATTGCATCAGAAGGAGTATGTCGTCTATTGTGACAGTCAGAGTGCAATAGACTTGAGCAAGAACACCATGTATCATGCAAGGACGAAGCATATCGACGTGAGATATCACTGGATTCGTGAAAAGATAGAGGACGGATCTATGCAGGTCATGAAGATCCCTACTACTGAAAACCCTTCAGATTGCTGACCAAGGTGGTATCAAAGGACAAGTTTGAGCTATGCAAAGAACTTGTCGGCATGTACCCAAGCTAGAAACCTGGAGCTACCTCCTTCAGGTGCATGGGTCTGGAGGGGGAGATTGTGAGGTCCATCCCCATGTACCAAACTTTGAATAACTTTGTGCCAATTTCAAAGTTTGGTAGAGTGTGGTAATCTATAAAGAAGAAAAACTTGTTTTGTGCCAATTTCAAAGTTTGGTAGAGTAGGTAAGCTATGAAGAAGAAAAAAAATGTTTTTCTTCTATAGCACATTTGGAGGGTAGTGTTTTGTTCTCTATAAAAGGGAGGAGAATTCTTCATTCTAAGTACACCAAAAAAGAATACAAAGGAGAGAAAGAAGAGTGAGGCATCACAGAGGAAATAATCTGTGAGGAAAAATAGAGAGTGTGAGCTATATTGTAGTGAGGTGGAAAAATCAAAAGAGTGTTATTTCTTTTGAATGTGTAGTGGTCTTTGGAGTTTACTCAGACATACAGTGTAAAATCCTTACTATAGTGATATTCGTTGCTCCTCTCGGGTCGTGGTTTTTTCCCTTATTTAGAAGGGTTTCCACGTAAAATCTTGGTGTCATTATTTCTCTTTTATTCTCGTTGATTAATCGCATTGTTGTGTTCCGCATTTGTTGCCTTTATTACCGCAAATATTATTTCTGTTACGGATTTATTCCCAACACTTTGAACACAAGCTGCGCCCAAAGCCATTAGGCCAAGAGCAAAAGAAAGAGGTTTTTTTAAAAGACGAATTCTAATTGGATTTGATCAGAATCTGGTATTTAATAGTACCAACCTTCAGGTGGTCCTGATCTTGCCTAATTTATACAGCACGGTAGGGGTCAAAAAAATTAAGCGAAAGGTTAGGCCTAGAGGTGCTGTAGTAGTCTAAACAAGTCGCACATAGACCCTAGTACATGTTCCTCGACAGTGACGGCACCCCCAAAGAGCAGGGTATTTCGTGATATTCTGGTTCCAAAAAATACAAATAACAACAATATTTTATATACATATATAGAGAAAATTCCCCTTGAACAGGAACCGACTCTTAAGTTTACCACACAATCAAATAAATAAACAATCTTAACCACTATATATGCTTAACATAATTGATCATTACTTGATTACAACAAAACACCTATTCATCTTCGTATGCAAAGAAAACATTTAGCCTTGGCCATCCGAGCATCCCTCTATTCAAGTCTTATCCAACCTCAATTTTTCCAAAGTCAAAAAAAATTTCAAAGTGAAAAATAAGAGTATTACCAAGTGCTAACAAGAAAACAATCCAATTATGTAAAAATCTACTCCCTTCATCTCAAGTTATTTTCTTTACCTTTTTTTTTATCTGTTTCAAAAAAATATGTCTTTCCTTATTTTTGGACTAATTTTAATCTAAACTTTCAATCTGACAAATAATTTCGGTACATTCTGGCAATTTTAGTTTAACATCACAAAATTCAAAAAAAAATTACTTGGTTAAACTCGATGTCAAATCAAAACCAGATTAAAAGGAGCAAATTGAAAAAAAAAAAAAACCTCAGGATGGTATCTGATTCCCCCTTTCATAGGACCTCGAGCGTTATCATGTTGAACTCTGAATCCAATGTATGAAACTAAGGTTCCATCATCTTTAGGAATTGTGCATTCCACCTGATCAACACACGTAATAAGAGGTCGAGTGATGTATTCGAAAATAATAAAAATGACAAACCTTAAGACGTCAAAGTGATGTATTCGAAAATAATAACAATGACAAACCTTGATTTCTCTGAAAGGTATCAAAAGACTCTTCTCAAGTTTAGAATCCAATCCAAGAATGCGACTGGCCTTGCGAAAGTTACGATTAGTTGCAGCAAGAGCATTCATCACTCTGTTTTACCCAAAAATGAAACAATTGAAACGTAAATACTACTTTTAGTTGAGGAAAGAGAGAAATATATATATATATAATCCCAAAGTTGACTATAAGTAGGACGTGACAATCTATAAAGTCTCCCGTTTTATATTTTGCTAATTTATGTATTATTATACTTTTTGAGTTTGGATAAATATAAAATTTATTATATATAAAATACAATGTATTTTATAATATATTATTTGGCTTAAATAATTCATTATATTAATAAATTCATTATACATAATGTTTATACTTTCTAATTAATAATCAAATATATTTATTGTATCTTATCTAAAACATTCCTTGTATAATGGTGAGAGAATAAACTATATAAATAAAATAAGCGATTTCTTGAAATCGTATTCAAAAGTGGATTCTCATTTAAAAGGTTACAAAATCACAATAACATATCAAATACGTGAAATATTATGTGAATACAAAAGAGATCATTTCATATATGTTCAAAAATTATTTGCAATCATGTAGACATTGAATTTTTGGATGCAATAAGAAAAGTTAGAGATAAGTTTCAATAAGATTTAAATTTTAACAAAAAAATAAAACACAATGGAATCATATATTTACTAAACTGTTTTAGATATATTTGTCATTTTAAAAAAATTATTAATTTTTAATATTATATGGTCTATCGAAATGAGTGATTTCTTCCATTGGCCCAAGTTAGGCGGAAGAAAATTATTAAAATTCTACACCCTTCGTCTGTTTTTAGATATTATCTACACCCTTCGTTCATTTTTACTTGTCCATTATAGATATATATATATATATATATATATATATAATATATATATATATTATATATATATATATATATATATATATATCAATATTTTGCACTTTTTATTCGTAACTTTACGTATTTACTTTAGGTGTTTACGTTATAATAATTCAATTTGAAACATAATTTTGATAAAAACTATTGAAGAAGCCACGATGAGATGTTGGTCTTGGGGTATAAATGTTGTAAGGTGTGGATGTATGTGTTATTTCATGCAAATAGCATTTATACCATTTTCCCATTTTTGCCTCCACATTAAAAACGGTCAATCCTACATATTTATAGTCTCTTGAAAATCAATACTTGACTCCTCTTATATTAGTGGAAAGTAAGGTCTAAATACACATTTATTACATGACTTTACTGTACAAGAAAAAACAAAATACTTGTGGTATGTAAAATTAGGCACAATTCCTAGTAAATTTAAGGGAAAAAGAGTCTTGAAATATATTTTAATTTTGATTGAAGTTGTTGCTATGATAATAAATTTTATAAAGGATATTTTGTCCGTGAACAATTTAATAGTGCATCTTAAAGATATATATATTATATAATATTTTTTATGTACTCATGGACACATACATAAATATAAACAACGTGGAATAAAAGATTCTTTCCAAAATTATATCGTAACAACAATTTCAATCTAAATTTAATATATTTCAAATATTTTTCCCTAAATTCAAGTGTTGGATGCATAAATTTATCAATTTTTTGTCATACATTAATGGATTTCACTCATGAATACATTCTAATTAATTTTGTGATAGATTATTTGTCCATTTCATTATTTATTTGTGTTTTTTCATCATAAAATAATTAAATTTACAAAGTTTTCCGTTTAAATTTCGAGATAAGGGTAAAAAATATACCTAAATTATAATCTTTTTTGTTTCATACCTAAACTATAAAGAGTGTAAGCGTCATATCTAAACTATCACTTTTTAGTTTGAGAAACACACCTCAGTGGTGATTGTAATGCACTCTTTCTTTTGTTTGAAAAAACCTTGACACGTAGTATTCCACATGAATAAATTATTTCACCTTGACAAAAATAAAAATTAAGATTATTTTTTATTTTTTACTCCACTCCACCACCTCCTCCATGTAACCGGGCAATCCTCCATCCTTTGTTTTTTAAAAAAATCTTTTAGATAATATTTAAAAAAAATTCATACTCCCCCTCCCCCTTCCTCCGAGAAAAATTGATATTATTTTATTTTAAAAAATTAAAAAAATTCTACCGCATCCTATTTTACCCTCTACTCCTAATTTTTATTTTTATATTTTTTTCATTTTGTGTTAATATATGTACGTACTACGTACATAGAGTATTTTTAGAATTTGTTTCTACTAGTGTATGAATATAACATAAATAAATAAATAAATAAAAAAGTCTTGAGGCGACAAGTAAAAGATATTTTCGATATGTATATATCTAACACAAAATGAGGAAAAAAATTGGAAGCGGAGGGTAAGGGAGGTGCATAGAATAATTCTTTTAAAATATTAAAATAATATCTAAATTAGTATTTGAGGGGGGAGGGGGAGGGGAGGGGAGAGATGAAGTAAAAAAAATACTTTTACAAAATAAATTTAAACAAAAAAATTAAATTTTTTATAATAATTTTTTAATTTTTAATTTTTAATCTCAACCGGTACTAATAATTTTTATGTTTTAATGTTTTGTCCATGTGGAGTGTGGTGTGATAATTTTTTAAAACAAAAGAGTGTATTACACACATCATGATGAGAGTGATATAAAAGAGAGAGATGTGTTTAACAAATTAAAAAAAAAAATTGTGTATGAAACTCGTACTCTCAAAGGTTTAGACATGAAACTCAAAAAAATATAATTTGAATATGTTTTTTAC
This sequence comes from Solanum peruvianum, assembly GCA_027705065.1. Classification (NCBI taxonomy): domain Eukaryota; kingdom Viridiplantae; phylum Streptophyta; class Magnoliopsida; order Solanales; family Solanaceae; genus Solanum; species Solanum peruvianum. The sequence goes on along the minus strand of JAKWJD010001760.1, from coordinate 33,317,293 downwards.
ATTTTTTTTATATCTTTCATTTACCTACTTTTGAGTATATTTCTAATACGTCTATAGCCTCAAAAATGGGTAAAAGGCTTTCTTCTAATCTACTAGATATGTATAATATATGTTAGACCTTTTATATTATATATCCGATATATCTTTTTTTTAGTAAAAGAATCAAATATTTATTAATAAAAGTATCTTTATTAATATTATAATATCTCACTTTAATTTATTTTAAGATAACTTGTTAACCAACTAATCGATCCTATCGTTTTTTTCAATTTTAAAATGAAAAACGTGAACATTATAGAATAAAGACAAAACATGACTTTGCATTCTAGTTAGTTAGTGATTGGTCATCATCATAGAAAAATTATATTCCAGTTGGTTATATTTTATTAGATAAATAAATAACACCAGCAGCTTGCCTAATTATTGTCGTAGTTTTGAATGTTTGCGCTATCAAAAATATAAGTTTATAATGTACTTTTTTAGCATTGTGATTAGGTTTCGTATTTTTTTTATTCATGGTAAATTTGTTTAATATAAAATAAAATGAATCAAATTTTAATATTTAACTAAAAAATAAAATAACAAGAATTGACGGTGGCTACAAATTTAGGTGGGAGGAATATTTTCTCCTTGACGTGCAAACATTAAATACCAGAAGATATCTATTCAAATTAATCAGATTTATTACTTCTAAAGTTGCTACCTTTTTTTTTTTCATAATACATGTATTGGATTTTAAATTTTAATTTTGATCTTCAGCTTTCATAATGCGTAACAGATATTTTAACTATCCAACTTTTAAGTAAATAAACATATAAGTCCTACATGATATAATACACACATGATAAAAAAAATGACATAGAGAATATGTGTGTTTATTTGTTCAACTTTATATAAATTTAAATGTCCATTTATACACGTTCAAAATTAAAAAGCATAAATATAATTTAAAATACACATTTATATTTATACTTTTTTTTAAGTGAAAAAATGAATTATTGACTTTGAAGCAAATGGAGGCTTTGAACTAGTAAAATAGAGTTATCAATATTCCGCGTTTAGTATCGAAAGTCAGCATATGAATACACACGTACGCTATCAAAGTATGTCGCGTGGCTTATGGAAACAGCAGAGAAGTATCAAGTTCCACAGAAAATCAGTTTAGCATAGGGTACAAGCTTTCTCTCTCTCATTAATAAACCACGGGGGAGGAAGCGGAGAGTAGGGCGTTCAAAATCAAATTGAAATTGATAATTCAATATTAAAAAAAGGTTAGTGACTTATTGGTCATAGGTTATTAGTTTAGTAGTTTTGATAATAAATTTGATTTTTTTTTACTAGGTTATCTATTTTTAACGGTTTAAATTTTTTTCTAATTTGTGTTGCCAATCTGTGTTAAGAAAATCAGAAATTACTGGTTGTAATAAATCATTCAGAAACACGAAGTAACTGAGATTTTTAGAACCAGTAAATAAGATGAAGAGAAATTTATTTGTAAAAAATAATTTAATCTGTAAAACTTACCAGAATCTTGAATACTCTTTTTGATAATTTAGGAAGAAAATCAAGTCCACTGAATTCACAGTGTTCCCTTAAGAAAATTATTCCCCTCTAGTATCCGAGGTTTGATTTGGAATATAACCTCCCAGGGTAAAATGATCTTAATCAGTAGAGTATAGATACCAAAAATTCTACTGTCAGCGAACCAAACCACAGCAGGAAAGTACACGAATAAAAATGTGTTTTTTTTAAGAAGAAGGAAGATCAGAAAATTCGTTAGTAATATTTTGAAGACTGAATGGTATTTATAGACAAGAACAATATATTCTGAAAGGTTGCAACCCTTTCAGAATTGACACGACCATTAATGAAAGGTTGCAAACTTTCAAATGGTATTGACTGTTCCTGAAAGTTGCAACCTTTCAGAACAGTGGCGGAAATTTTTTAAATATAACGGAATTTAAAACGGGTCACGCGCGCGGATCCGAGTCGGGTCGGGTTAACTAAAAAAGTTGAAAACATTTCGGTTAATTTTTGTTATCAACTGTTAATTGAAAATAATTTTTGGCCATTTAATTAATTAAATAAATAATTAAAATAAAATTTGTCCAAAAAATTATCTCTCGATCGATCATTTGCCAAATCCAAAGCCAAAGCCAAAGCCGAAGCGAGCGGCGACGACGACGACGCGCGAGGGGGGTCCCTCTTTCCAACCCTTTTAATAATTAATAGGAGTGTTTATTTATTTAAACTCTTCTATTTTCATTTCCATTACCGATGAGGGACTATTGCCTTTTTTATTAAAGCATTAGAGGACTTTTCAAGTTCCCAACCTTTCAAGTTCTAAACTTTTCAAATTCCTCTCCTTCCCTCTATTTCCCATCAATTCTTGCTACATACCCAACAATCCCCCACATTGATGGGGAATAGTTATAACATAGGAATGCAGACAATTGTGTACTTTACAAGCAAGTATTAATTGCATCTGGATAAGTAGGTTTCCCCTTGGACTTTCCGTAGTGAACATATGTCGGATATACTCGGTCAATCGGTAGATGCGATATCTTTGAACCGTCGAACTTTGGTGTATACCTAGACAACCATATGTCACACAATTAACCCTTTACTGTTTATGATTCTTACGGTTGTGTTCATTTCAGCCATGAACACCTCCTGGTTTCATGAGTGTATAGAGAATAGACTTTTGACATAAAATTCTCTTTGAAGCGGCTTCCACTTCGCACTCACATAGGTGATATCTAACCGTGTCATCTCGTAGATACACTATTTGGTCAAACCTACCAAACTTAGCAAATCATTAAAAAACTTTAAGCTTTATTACCTCATTAACAATCCTTAAAGTCTTAACCTTTTCCTGAACATTGTCTTCATCATGAGAATGGATTGAGTTAATTGACAATGTCGAACCGTCAGCCACAACTTTGTTTTTCTCCTTGAATCTAGCTCTTGGGATCTCCAGTCCGCTAGATAGAGTTACCGTCATGCTGACTTATCCTAAGCCGTAAACCCATTCCCTTAGATGATCTTTAAACTGCCTCCCTCACTAGGCCTTTCATTAGTGGATCTGACACATTATCGCTTGACTTTACATAGTCAATTGTGATAATTCCACTAGAGAGCAGTTATCTTATGGTGTTATGTCTACGTCGTATATGACGAGACTTCCCGTTGTACATAACGCTCCCTGCCCTACCTATTGCTGCTTGACTATCGCAATGTATGCAAATTGGTCCAACAGGTTTGGGCCAGAATGGAATATCCTCTAGGAATTCCGGAGCCATTCCACTTCTTCACCAGTCTTATCCAAAGCAATGAATTCAGATTTCATTGTGGAGCGAGAAATACATGTCTGTTTGGAAGATTTCCAAGAGACAGCTCCTCCACCAAGTATGAATACATAACCACTCGTGGATTTTACATCATTTGACCCGGTGATCCAATTTCCATCACTATATCCTTCAATCAAAGCAGGATATTTATTATAATGCAAAGCATAATGTTGTGTCCATTTTAAATAACCCAACACACGTTTCATAACCATCCAGTGAGTTTGATTCGGATTACTAGTGTACCGACTCAGTTTACTAATAGCACATGCTATATCTGGTCGCGTGCAATTCATAATATACATCAAACTTCCCAACACTCTGGCATATTCCAATTGAGAGTCACTTAGACCTTCATTCTTTTTAAATGTACAACTTAAATCAATTGGAGTTTTGACTACATTGAAATTCAAGTAATTGAACTTATCCAATACTTTTTCAATATAATGAGATTGAGATAATGCTAGTCCATGGGGAGTTTTGATAATCCTGACCCCTAAGATCAAATCAGCAACTCCTAAGTCTTTCATATCGAACTTGCTGGACAACATGCACTTAGTAGCATTTATATCGTCAATTTCTTTACTCATTATTACCATGTCATCAACATACAAACAAACAATGACTTCATGATTCATAACATTTTTAATGTAAACACATTTATCACATTCGTTAATCTTGAATCCATTTGCCAACATTATTTGATCAAATTTAGCATGCCATTGTTTGGGTGCTTGCTTGAGTCCATAAAGTGATTTCACAAGTCTGCACACTTTCTTTTCTTTACCAGGAACTATAAACCCTTCAGGTTGTTCCATGTAAATTTCTTCCTCTAACTCTCCATTTAAGAAGGCTGTCTTTACATCCATTTGGTGGATTTTAAGATCATGCACTGCTGCTAGTGCTATTAACATCCTAATTGATGTTATCCTTGTTACTGGAGAGTATGTGTCAAAGTAGTCCAGACCTTCCTTTTGTATGTACCCTTTGACAACCAGTCCAGCCATATATTTGTCAATAGTCCCATCAGGTTTCATTTTCCTTTTAAAGATCCATTTTGATCCTAAAGGTTTATTTCCTAGAGGAAGATCAGTCAATTCCCAAGTGTGATTGCTTAAAATTGATTCAATCTCACTATTGACTGCTTCTTTCCAATAAGTTGACTCTGACGAAGACATAGCTGCTTTAAATGTTTGAGGCTCATTTTTCAAGCAATAGTGCTACAAAATCTGGTCCGAAAGAAACAGATTTTCGTTGTCGAGTACTTCGCCTCGGTTCCTCACTAGTTAGAATATTTTCCATTGATTCTTCTCGTGGTCGTTTAGGTCTTTCACTTGTTGACTCACTTTCAGTTCATACGGATAAATGTTTTCAAAAAACTCTGCATTATCTGATTCAATTATCGTATTAACATGAATCTCAGGATTATCAGATTTGTGAACCAAAAATCGACAGGCTTTACTATTCACAGCATACCCAATAAAGACACAATCTATTGTTTTGGGTCCAATTTTAACCCTCTTAGGTAAAGGAACCTCTACCTTGGTTAAACACCCCCACACTTTGAAATATTTTAAGTTGGGTTTTCTTCCTTTCCACAACTCATATGGAATTGATTGTGTTTTTCGATGGGGTACTCTATTGAGTATTTTATTAGCTGTAAGGATGGCTTCCCCCCAAAGATTTCGCGGTGAACCAGAATTGATCATTAAGACATTCATCATTTCCTTTAATGTTCTGTTCTTCCGTTCTGCCAAACCATTTGACTGTGGTGTATAATGTGTAGTAGTTTGATGAATAATACCATATTCCAAACATATCTCTGCAAAAAGAGATTCATATTCTCCACCCCTATCACTCCGAATCATTTTTATCTTTAGATTCAATTGGTTTTCCACTTCATTTTTGTATTGCTTAAATGCATCAATTGCTTCATCCTTACTATTAAGCAAATATACATAACAAAATCGAGTGCAGTCATCAATAAAAGTTATAAAATACTTTTTCCCACCACGAGATGGTGTTGACTTCATATCGCATATATCTGTGTGAATTAAGTCTAAAGTTTTAGAATTTCTTTCAACAAACTTGTAAGGATGTTTAACAAACTTACTTTCCACACAAATTTCACATTTCGACTTATCGCATTTAAAATCAGGTAATACTTCTAGATTAACCAATTTTCGCAAGGCTTTGTAATTTACATGTCCCAAACGGGCATGCCATAAATCACTTAACTCCAATAAGTAAACAGAAGCAAAATTTTTATTAATACTGTCAATAACCATTACATTTAGTTTGAAAAGACCCTCATTGAGGTAGGCCTTTCCTATGAACATTTCATTCTTACTTATTACAGCTTTATCACTAACTAGGACACACTTAAACCCGTTCTTAACGAGTAGTGCAGCAGAAACTAAATTCTTCCTAATAGTAGGGACATTCAGAACATTGTTTAAAGTCAACACTTTGCCGGATGTCATTTTCAGCATTATTTTCCCTGTTCCTGCAATCCTTGCTGTTGCTGTGTTTCCATTGAATAAATCTTCATCGTACTCAGCAGGAGTGTATGTTGCAAAGGCTTCTTTTGCAGAGCAAATATGTCTAGTAGCACCTGATTCGAGAAATCACTCCTTGGGATTTCCAACTATGTTACACTCTGATATCATTGCACACAAGTCATCTGCATCTTCCATCTTTTTCACGATGTTTGCTTGACTTTTGCCTTTACCTTTGTTTTTGTCCTTTCTTGGAGCATGACAATCAGAAGATCTATGACCAGCCTTGCCACAATTATAACAGTTGCCTTTGAATTTCTTCTTGGCCTGTTCTGACTTCTGCCTGTTGGACTTCTTTCTCTTTTTGTCTTTGGTAGGAGCTTCTTCAACAATATTAACTCCAATGATTGTTGAACTCTTACGCGACTTCTTTTCGGCATTTCTGTTACCTTCCTCAATCTTGAGACGAATCACAAGATCTTCAAGCTTAATTTCTTTACACTTGTGCTTTAGATAATTCTTGAAATCATTCCACGAAAGAGGCAACTTCTCGATCATTGCAATCACTTGAAAAGCTTCATTTACTACCATATCTTCAGCAATCAGATCATGGAGAATAAGTTGAAGTTCCTGCACTTGTGATCCAACAGTTTTACTATCTACCATTTTATAGTCTAAAAACTTTGCGACCACAAATTTTTTCAAGCATGCATCTTCTGTCTTATATTTCTTCTCAAGTGCATTCCACAACTCTTTTGAAGTTGTTATTGCACTATAGACATTATATAAGTCATCCTCTAAAACACTCAAAATGTAACCTTTACATAGGAAGTCTGACTGTTTCCATGCTTCAACAATCATAAATTTTTCCCTTTCTGACATATCATCAGCAGGTACTGGAGTATCTTCACTTGTAAATTTCTGCAGACCAAGAGTGGTAAGCCAGAAAAATACTCGTTGCTGCCATCCTTTGAAATTCACACCTGTGAATTTACCTGGTTTCTCTGCTTGTGATACAAGAGTTCGGGTTGGTGCAGCAACAGCCACTATAACACCAGTGTTTTCCATTTCTGATAAACAAAATTGATACAATATAAGTAAGCAATAAATTATAATTGCAGACTTAAAGGAGTATAAAATCACAAAGATTTTTGTCACCACCAGAAATACAGATTTAAATAATTTCCTTAAGATTGTTTCCAATCTGTGTTAAGACAATCAGAAATTACTGGTTGTAATAAATCATTCAGAAACACAAAGTAACTGAGATTTTTAGAACCAGTAAATAAGATGAACAGAAATTTATTTGTAAAAAATAATTTAATCTGTAAAACTTACCAGAATCTTGAATACTCTTTTTGATAATTTAGGAAGAAAATCAAGTCCACTGAATTCACAGTGTTCCCTTAAGAAAATTATTCCCCTCTAGTATCCGATGTTTGATTTGGAATATAACCTCCCAGGGTAAAATGATCTTAATCAGTAGAGTATAGATACCAAAAACTCTACTGTCAGCGAACCAAACCACAGCAGGAAAGTACATGAATAAAAATGTGTTTTTTTTAAGAAGAAGGAAGCTCAGAAAATTCGTTAGTAATATTCTGAAGACTGAATGGTATTTATAGGCAAGAATAATATATTCTGAAAGGTTGCAACCCTTTCAGAATTGACACGACCATTAATGAAAGGTTGCAAACTTTCAAATGGTATTGACTGTTCCTGAAAGTTGCAACCTTTCAGAACAGTGGCGGGAATTTTTTAAATATAACGGAATTTAAAATGGGTCACGCGCGCGGATCCGAGTCGGGTCGGGTATAACGGAATTGAAAACGGGTCACGCGCGCGGATCCGAGTCGGGTTAACTAAAAAGTTGAAAACATTTCGGTTAATTTCTGTTATCAACTGATTAATTGAAAATAATTTTTGGCCATTTAATTAATTAAATAAATAATTAAAATAAATTTGTCCAAAAAATTATCTCTCGATCATTTGCCGAAGCCAAAGCCGAAGCGAGCGACGACGACGACGGCGCGAGGGGGGTCCCTCTTTCCAACCCTTTTAATAATTAATAGGAGTGTTTATTTATTTAAACTCTCCTATTTTCATTTCCATTACCGATGAGGGACTATTGCTCAGAGGACTTTTCAAGTTCCCAACCTTTCAAGTTCTAAACTTTTCAAATTCCTCTCCTTCCCTCTATTTTCCATCAATTCTTGCTACATACCCAACAATTTGATGGTAAATTAAATAGTTATCTTTATACTAGTTGGTATATAAAGTTCTTTATTACATTTTGTTTGGATCATTATTACGTATTGTATTATATTGTTACTATATATATAATGTTTCTTTTGAAAGTTACTTAAAATATATTCTATTGTATTGAAATTTCGTTGTTACGTAACAATGAAAACCCACATTATATGGAACAACTAATTTGATGTGTTCCTATTGTTATTTAATTTCTTTTTCTAATATTATCCTTACTTAACATTTTATAATTATACTATTTTCCCTTTACCCTATGTGATTTAATCTCATTCAAATCTCCTACTCTAGAATAATTAAAGACGTTTTAGTAAATTTATAAGTTACGATATTGTCAAACCAAACAATAAATTAAAATGTATTAAACAACATCAAATAATATAGTTTGGCCAAACATTATATCTACCATACAATACAATACAAAACAATACAATATCATATAGTATATATAATAGTACATTATGAGAAAATGAGTAACAATGAACCAAACAAAGTGTTAGTAATTTCATACTTTAATATAAGATTTTTTCAAATTTTCAGTTATTCTAAAATGTAATAATGTTTGTTTTTGAGCCAGATGCATTTTGAAAACTCACGTTCGTTTTCATAATTTTTTTATATGTCAAATTTTAGCACGATTAAACAAATAATAATCAATAAATCAATAATCGTTAAGTCAATCTTAACAGTTTAGCAAATCTATAAATTCATAATTGATAAATCCAATTGATTAACGATAAAATTAAACCGACCAATACGCAGCTTAGGAAGAGGGTCTATTTTTTTCTTCTTAAAACAGAAGGATTTTACTTTTATTATCATATATATTAAAATCCGTTTGTGAATGTACAAATCGGAACTAATCTAAATTACAAAGTAGTTCCACAAAAATCTCTATCGATATCATACGTTACAAAAGAAGGAAATACAAATTATTACTGTTAAACATATAGAAGAGATAATATCCTTTTGTATTTCTGTTAAAATAATATTTGCTATTATCCTTCTGTAAACTTATCTTGTGCCTTCATTTCCACTTTTGATCAAAATCAGTATTGTTTAATTTGAGGAGGATGTCAAAATACAAGAAGTATGCATTTTGGAGATGATATTTGGAGTTAGGGCTATTCATGTTTATGATTGAAAAAATCAAACTGAACCACAATTATTAAGCGAGAGGGGAGGAAGTCACTCAACCAAAATATGACATTTTATTTCTTATACTATTTTTTAGTTGTAGCATTATTAAGTATCACGTTTTATCATTAGTTAAGCAGGTCTACATCATAAGTTATGGGTTTAGTAGTACTTCTTAGGTTTGGTTCAGACTTTATATTTGTATCGATAAACACATGTAACAAATAAAATATACTGACCTCAATCGACGTCCTTCCTTAAAAATCAGATTCTATGAATTTATTAAAATCTAAAATCCAATATTGACGTAGACATTTTAGTTTCTTTATGGTGCAATGCTATAAGCATACTTAACAAAAATAGTTTTACTCCATATTGATATAAATTTGTTTTACTGATATACTTTTTCCATCTCAATTTATGTGACATATTGAATTTCGAGATTCAAAAAAATCTATCTTTGAATGTCGATTTTTCATATATCTTTTAAATATTTTAAAATTTTAATTATTGTGACTTAAGTACTTTTTACATGTATCTATATCTATATATATATATATATATCTATATCCATATTACCTTAAAAATATAAACCCTAACTTGAATGTTAAATTATTATAATACCCAACTTATGTTGTGACTTTTTTTGATGAGTGTGATTTTTTTAATAAGTAGTGATTTTTCAAAAGGATTGTGACTTCTTGGAAAAGTCAATGACATTTTAGATAAGACACAAAAAAATATTTGTTCATACTATCATTTATTGACTATAAATAGAGGGGTTCTCTCTCATTTTAACCACAATTTTTTTAATCTTCTACTCTTCCTCTTCTTGCATTTTAAGAAATTCGTGCAATTTGTCGTCGTTGAGTGAGTTCGAAGTTTAGCGGAATTTAGGTACCACTAATCTGATGAAGTAAATTGTTCTATCCTAGAGAATATATTCTGTAACCTCGAGTACTTGAGAAAAATAATTCCGATGATATAATAATTATTCTTTTGTTTAATATACACATTAGTATCTAATGTCAATATATGAAGTTAACAAATGTAGTCTAAAGTCATTTGTTTTGTTAACAATTTCTCTTGTGATGTAGATATGTGTTTCTAAATATCTTTTTAAAAAATATCAAACTTTTCAAGAGTTACAAAATTGTCAAGATTTGTTTTTTGATGCTCAATACAAAATAATAACTTTATTTATCAATGTTACTTATGTAATTTAGATGGGCAGAAATTATCATATAAATATTGTCCTTTTGTTTTATTAATTACTATTTCTTAATATTTAAGTATTTTCGACGAAGAAATTTTTTTATGGCTTGTAATAACACTAATTGAAATTTGTATTAGTTTAATTTTTACCATAGTCTAAATTCATTTGTTTTTGTTAACAATTTCTCTTTTGACTTAAATATATGCTTCCGGATATCTTTTTCCAAAATTATTAAACTTCTCAAGGGTTAGAGAATTGTCACGATGTTTTTTGATGCCCAAAATAAAAGAATAACTTTATTTATCAATGCTACTTGTGTAATTTAGATTGTCAGAAAGTTTGCTTAAAAATATTTATTACTAGATAAACATTGCCCTTTTGTTTTATTGATTTATTGTTTCTTAATATTTCAGTATTATCAACGAAAGAAAGTTAATATGACTTGTAATAACGTCAACTGAAATTTGTATAAGTTCAATTTATATTGTAGTATAACGTCATTTGTTTTTGTCAACAATTTCTCTTGTGATGTAGATATATATTTCTGAATTATATTTTCCCAAAATTATTGAATTTCTTAAGAGTTAGATAATTGTCATGATTTATCTTTTGATGCTCAAGAAAAAATAACACTTTGTTTATCTATGCTACTTATATGATTTATATTTTTAAAATTTACTTCAAAATAGTTATTACTATTTAAACATTGTCCTTTTGTATAACTAATTTACTATTTCTTAATATTTCCGTATTTTTTACAAAGAAAAGTTTATATGACTTCTAATACGCCAGTTGAAGTTTAAGAGCTAATTTTTATGAGATATATATTTTTAGTAATGCAAACACAAACACGCGCACACACATACGCTCACACACACATATAAAAATTCATATACATAAATAGTTCTAAAAATAAAATGTAATTTTTCTCCACCTATTCATATGACATCTAAATGTATTAAGTGGAATATTATTCACAACACATCTTGTTAGATGACAAAAAAAATATACAACACATATATCGTCTATAAGTTAATATTAATGAGATACGACTAATTACATGATTCAACCTCATCAAATTGAAATAAATATATACATTATTCCACTTAAATAATAATTATTTCATTGACCATGTTAATAGGTTTGTATGAATAAGAGATATATATGATGATCAACATTGAACATTCACAAAAGAATCTGCAATATTATTTTGTGCAAAACTTATTATTCAAATCTCCGCTTAAATTTTTTGAATTGATAATCACGTGTAACAAACGTGTCCAAAAACAAGTAGTTTATAAATATATAAATTTCATTTTAAAAACTTGAAGATTTTATACGTAAATTTCCGATCAAACTTAAACTACTTGACTCTAAAAAAGATGTCACATAAGTTGATTAGAAAAGTATTATTTTAATTATGTCAAACGTAAATTTTCCATACGCCTTGTACTTTTCTTGAAATATCAAAATAAAAATTCTTTCTATGTAGTAAAATTATACCATATTTTCTTTAAAATTCTAGGAGAAGTGATAAATAGGACTTGCCTATTATCATTATGTGAAAGAAGGAGTTATTGTTATCATCTGCTTTAACTTAAAAATGGCTTGTTGTTGCAATAAATTCTTTGAGCTATTCTTTTTCCTTTTTCTTTTGTGTTGAGCTATATATTTCTCAGTTTAATAAAAAATAACAGTGCATCTAACTCTCAATTCTAGTAAGTTGCATCATTTAATTTCATTGATCGCAATAGGGTTGTGATGAAAAAAAATAGTGGATCCAGAATCGCGTAAACAGTTTCATTCAAAACGCAAGGATAGCATTATTAAGAAGTCAAATGAGTTGGGAGTTCTATGTGACCCAGATATTGCACTGTTAATGTTTTCACCAATTGGTGAAGTGACTAGCTATTCTAGCGGAGAAAGACTTCTTCAAAATATTTATTACTATATAGAAAAATTCATCTGACTTGTAATAATATCAGTTGTAATTTGTATAAGCAATATATATTGTAGTATAACATCATTTTTTGTCAACAATTTCTCTTATGATGTAAATATATGTTTCTAAATATATTTTCTCAAAATTATTTAACTTTTCAAGAGTTAGAGAATTGTCACAATTTGTTCTTTTTTTGCTTAAGAAAAAGTAATAACTTTATAAATCAATGCTACTTATGTGATTTATAATGTCAAGAATTTGCTTTAACATAGTTATTATCATGTAAACATTGCCTTTTGTTCTATTAATTTATTATTTCTTAATATTTCAATATTTTAGATGAAGAAAAATTCATACAACTTCTTATAACGCCATAGCTACTTTTTATGAGATATATATTGTTAGGGATGCAAACAACACACGCACACGAGCACACACACGCACACACACGAACGAACACACACATGCGGCACACACACGAACACACACACGCGCACACACGAACGAACACACACATGCGGCACACATACACACGCACACACACATAAAACATTAATATACATAAATGGTTCTAAAAATGAAAATGTAGTTACTACATGTTCATATGACATCTAAATAGATTAAATGGAATATACGTGCACAACACATTTGGTTAGATGACAAGAAAAATACACAACAAATATCATCTATAAATTAATATTAATGAGATATGACTAATTACATGATTCAACCTCAACAAATTGAAATAAATATATACATTATTGCAATTAACTAATAAGATTTTCCATTGACCATCTTCATAGGTTAGTCTGAATAAGAAATATATATGATAATCTACATTGAACATTCGCAAAAGAATCTGCAATATTATTTTGTGAAAAACTTATTATTCAGATCTTTGCTTAAATTTTCTGAATTGATAATCACGTACAACACACGTGTCGAAAGCTAGTAGTCTATAAATATATAAATTTCATTCAAAAAATTTGAAGATTTCATGCGCAAATTTCTGATCAAACTTAAACTGTTTGACTCTCGAAAAATGAAAAATGTCACATAAATTTGTACTTAGATTTGTTAAATGTAATTTTTTCATACATCTTGTTCTTATCTTGAGATATCAAAATAGAAATTATTCTATACACTAAAATTATATCATATTACCTTTAAAATTTTAGGAAAAGTAATAACTAAGACTTGTCTACTATCACTATATGAAAGAATGAACTTAGGTTACTGTTACTTTCCACTCAACAAGTTACCGCCCACATATTTTTATTCATCAATTGTGTGAATATGTAGAAAAACACTAATTTTGACTAAAGATTAGCACTGAAAGTTTGTTTCTTAAAATCTTTTTTAATCTGATTGTCTATTAGATTGTGACATATTAATTGCTTTAACTTATAAAATAAATATTAATATACATAAATAGTTTTAAAAAATTAAAGTATAATTGCTCTCCACATGTTCATATAACATCTAATTAAATTAAGTGGAATACACGTTCACAACACATCTGGTTAGATGACAAGAAAAATACACAATAAATATCATCTATAGGGTAATATTAGTGAAATACGACTAATTACATGATTCAACCTCATCAAACTGAAATAACTATATATAGTATTGCATTTAACTAATAAATTTTGCATTGACCATCTTCATAAGTAATAAGAAATATATATGATGATCCGCATTAAACATTCACAAAGAATGTGCAGTATTATTTTGTGCAATGCTTATTATCCAATTTTTCACATAAATTTTTTAAATTGATAATAACGTGCTTTGCACGTATCGAAAAAATAATAGTTTATAAATATATAAATTTCATTTAAAATTTTTGAAAATTTCATGCGCAAAATTCCTGATCAAACTTAAATTTTCTGACTCATGAAGAACGAAAAGTATCACATAAACTGATAGAGAGAGAGTATTATTTTAGTTCTGTTAAATGTGATTTTCCCATGTACTTATCTTGAGATATCAAAATATAAATTCTTCTATACAATGAAATCCACACTTCTCATTTGAACTCAGAGGAATCTATTGAATGTTGTATCTCTAAATTTGTAGGAACCAGTTGGGGATGGAAGATTTGAGGAAATAGATTCGATCACAGTGAGAGGTAGTTGGATGTGTTCAATAGATGCAACAAGGAATTATGTTATACTAATTTATATATTAAAAACTGAGTAGAATGAATAACTTGCACCAAGCAAGCAAGCAAGAATATAAATTATGTTGCATATGGATATTATTAATGCAACTTTAATAGTTATTGTATGATATCAAAACATATATATTGTGTTTTGGAATAGAAAACACTTTGGTTTGTTTGAAATGTTTTTATTTTAATTTGATAACGTCTACATCCTCGTAGTTTATAAAGTTTTTGTTAATTTTTTTTATCTTTAAATAACAAGCTAGATATAAGAGATCTGAAAAATTATTTATTGTTTTTACTCATTTTGTAAGTGGTTAAGAATCTAAATATCTCGACTTAATAACACTTCTACAAAATTCTTCTAACTTTTCAAAATAACTAGGTTTGCTTGTTGGTGTGCACATGATCAGAATTACGTGTGTAAAAAATAAACCCAAACATAGATAACCCGCTCAACCTGTCCAAAATTTTAATGGTTGGGCTCAAGATAATTTGAATTAGATTCGATCTCAACCCATTCAAGCTTAAACTGATTTAAATAAATTTCTCAGTTGAGTCCAATTCAATCTCCAATTTCAACTCATTTTAGAACTTTTTTTAAGATATGTTCCTTTAGTGAAGGTATGAATTATTATCGATTTAACATCTTTTAGGATTTATCTATCCATTTTTTTACTATTTTTAACAAAAAATTATTGAGCAAAAGTTCAAATTGTGATTATAAAAATTAAATATCAATATGTTAAGTTATTGAGATTAATCGGATCAAATTGGGCGGGTGAAAACCCAACCCGTTTTTTAGCCCATTTAACTTGGGCGAGTCATGACCGACCATCCCGATTTCTGTTCAACCCATTTTAATATTTCCAATTTCAACCCAACTCGTCCATTTGACAACCCTAATCAAAATAATTGATTGGGCCTTATTACCATAAAGTTTAGGGCAACTTTCACATATAGCGAACAAAAAATTCATATTTGTATAATATAGCAAACTTTGCATAATTGCGCTCCATAGCAAACATAAAAACTGTATAATTCGCTATACATATACAAGTGTATAATTCGCAGGCCTAAATTGTATAATTCGCTGGCCTAAATTGTATAATTCGCTGGACTATTTCGCTGCAATTGTATAAATAGCTTTGCATACAGTTGAATCGAATTAAAATGTATGTATATTGCATAATTATAAGTGTATAGCAAGAAGATATATGTTTTTCTCGATTTATACAAAAACAGAAACACAATATATACACTTCTGTTGTATAAAGCTAGAAAAAATTGTATTTCACTGCAATTGTATAATTCACAATTGTATAATTCTTTGGCCTTTTTCTCTGCAATATTTGAAGTAAAATGTTTGTAAATTATATAATTAAGTTTATAACACGAAGATATACATTTTTGCATGTGTATATATACAATTTTCTCTCGCTTTATACAAAACAGAAACAGAAATTATACACTTTTGTGTATAAAGCGAGAGAGGCGAGAATGGGAGAGTGGCGAGCGAGACTTCTGGGAGAGAGACGCCTGGCAAATTTTTCCCAATGTTTGCTATGGAGCACAATTAAATCAAACCCTAGCTATTCTATTTAATTTAGGTTATTAGTTTGCTATTATATACAATTTTCCCTAAAGTTTATATGGCAACAACATCGTAAGAAGTCTCAAAAGTACCAAGCCAAAGGCGAGGGCCATGGTTAGGCTAATGATTTTCAGCCATCCATTTATCCTACGTACGTTATAGAACATCCTTGTAGGTGTAACTAGCATTTTCAGGGCCACCTATTTCTCACACTGAAACTTGTTTGGTTGATTTTCTTCTTCCATGTATAAAGGTGTAATATTTTGGTAAAAGAGATGGATTTGCAACAGAATTGAGTTGGAGTTGTTCAGCATGTTTTAAGGATTGTATTTGTAGTTAAAAAGACGTAAAAAAAAAAAGGAATTTGATTTCTGCTACGTGTCTATATATATATATGTGTGTGTGAGAACTTATCAAAATTACCTAATACTTGTCAAAAGCAATCAAAGATCTTCTATCTATAGTAATTAACATGGAAGTTATGCATGCAACTTTATGTTTGGTCCCATACAAAGGTCGCAAAGAAAATAGCATCTGTCTGAGCTAAATATTCAAGAAAAAGAACACACCAGCAAACTACGAGTCCGTAACTCAACTTCTCTAATCCATAATTATCCACATTCAACTTATTTTTAGGGTCTGATTAATTTTTTTTATTATAAACATTCAAATTCATTCACCTTGAAAGAAGACAAAAAAAAAGTAATAATTTTGGTCAGCAGTGTTAAAATTGGAAAAGTTTAAAAAGGAAAAAAATTCAAAAAACAAGTATTCTGAGATGTATTGTGTAACTTTTTAATATGCATGCGTAACTTTCGTGCTAATTACTGCTACAAGCAAGATGTTTGATTGTCTTGACAAGTATAAGTAAATATTCTAAGTTCACATATATACAGACACATTGGAATAATCAAATTCCTCCATGTTGAACAACTTAACTCAGTTCTCTTCCGAATCAATCTCGCCTCCTCAACATTAATATTGCACTACTATATTAGGAAGAAGAAAATCACCTCGGCAAGTTTCAGAAAAGGTTGCATGCGAGGCAAAATTGGCCCTCAGAATGCCAGTTGCACCTAAAAAGGTGTTCTTCGGCAACGTACCAAGGGAAATGGGTATCTGAAATTCGCGACCCAAACCATAGTCCTCTCTAGAACCCCATTGTGTGTCAAACTGCTTGAGCCAGTTAAATTATGAGCTTGGTTTTTGTGCGCACATGATCAGGAAAAGTTCCAAACCAAAGGTGAAAGTCATAGTTAAGCTCACCCTTTTTCCTATGTATGATTGGCAAACACCCTTGTACGTGCAACTAGCATTTCCAGGACCACTTTTGCCTTATATGTAACCTTTTCTTATGATTTTCTTCGTTTCAATATAGTAGTGTAACATTTTTGATCAAATGGAATTGATTTGGAAATTGGAATAGAACTCTGTTGAGTTGTTTAGCATGTTTTAAGTACTGTATTTTTTAAAAAAAATTGGAGGAATTTGATTTCTCCTACTTCTCAAAGCAATCAATTATGTTCCTTGTATCACAATTAACACGGAATTTAAGCATGCAATTTTTTTTGATCTCACGGAAACATCGCCAAAAGTGGACAATGTTTTACCTTAGGTTTTCTTCTTTTTAGAATTTCTTTTCCTTTTTAAACTTTTTAAATTTCTACACAACCGACCAAAATCAATTTTTTTTCTTCTTCCAAGGTGATGAAATTGGAATATTTTAAAAAAAGATCAAGTAGACTCTGACGTCAATCCCAAAAAAATGAATATGGAGAAGTATGACAAACCTGAGACAAAATATGGGTGCTTTGAACAACTATAGTAAATGTACACTTTTGGAAGAGTGTACGTTTACTGGCAGGGGCGGAGCACATTGCATTAAGGGGGTCCATTAACCCTTTCGGTGGAAAATTATATTATTTATTTATGGTTAAAATAAGTTTATATATATATATATATATATATATATATATGTATAGTAGATGTCGAATCCCATTTGACTATTTATTTCTACAGATTATGAACCCCTTATTGAAAATTCTGACTCCCCTCTATTTACTGCCATGGCAAATGACTATCCTCTAATGAATACAAGCTCTCATACCATGACCATCTATGGGTTAGGCAAAGAGAAAAAAATATATGCTTCCATTTTCAATACTAAAAGCGCAATTCATTATGAAGTGACATTATAGTGGTGATTTGCACATAAAACATCATATTGATGGAGTCACAATCACCGTAGAATAGAGTGTATGCATGCTTTATCACTACCTCATGAAGATAGAAAGAATGTGTTTTGAAAGACCTACGACGAAAATACAACAAATTTAGGTATACAAAAGAAGAAAATAGGAAGTAAACATAACTAATAAGTTGAGCAATAGAACAAGAATACCCGATGATAAATATCTAAAGCGCCAAGACTTGATCATGTTGGTGACCTTCGATTCCATACCTTATAATAACTCCTCTAATTTCCCAGTTCTCGTTCCCATTCTCCTCCCCCTCTCCACCTATTAAAACCTCAACAAAACAAGTATGCCATAATATCAACCAAAATTGAGCCCATTCAATTCAAAAGTTTTAAAAAATAAAAATTTAAGGGACTATTTTTAGTGAATTGATTCTTCAAAAGGAATAAGAGAATCACTCTTTAAACTGTAGCAAAAACATAACTCATCTTGGATTCAAAGTTTAGATATAGACTTTCACTTTTTCTTTTTTTACCACTAGACAGTGTCTAGCGGCCTTTTATAAGAAATAAAAATCTCAATAGGAATAAGTACAAGCAAAGTAGGGCTAGATCTTACTTTACCAATTCTAATGCGATTACAAACCTCTACTAACTAACAAGTATGAAGAAAATACGAGCTAGAGAGAACTAGATATTTTGTGATCACCACAAAGTTTGTAATACACTCTATGATGATATTACAAACGAGGATGCTTAAATAGTGCAAAATTATAACAACCAAGAGGAAGGTTGAGTTATCGAATTACAACACGTGATTATTTTCTAAATTAAAAAAAAATTGACCAAGTAGAAGAAGTTCAAACCCACCGAAATGCTGCAAAGAGTCCGAGAGAACACTAGGAAATTAATCCAATTTCTTCTATGCCATCTCACGATAAAAATATAATTAACACAACGGAAAGGGTCAAAAATACCTTTAAACTATTTAAAAAGGTCTAAAAATATCCCTCACTCACCTATCGGGCTAAAAGTACCCCTCCATTCACCTTTTTGGTTCATCTTTATCGTTAAAACTACACCTAATTTTTAAGAAATTATTTTTATTATTATTTACATGCCCTTTTCTTATTGGATAAACTAAATCTCAACGCATTTAATTTACTCCTACCCATCCATTGTAGTGAACATGACCCAAACCCAATTAGATGACCCATTAAAAATTAAATTCATTGAATCTTTCTCCCCTAACCTCAAGCATCTTTCTTCTTCCCTTTTTCTTATTTAAAATTTTCAAGAAATGAGGGAATAAGAAAGATGCTTGGGGGTTAGGGGAGAAAGATTCAGTGATTTAATTTTTAATGGGTCTTCTAATTGGGTGGGGTTGTCATGTTCACTGGAATAGATGGGTTGGAGAAAAAAAAATGGATTGAAATTTAATTTATCCAATAAGAAAATGACATGTAACGAATAATAATAATAATAATAATTTTTTAAAAGTTGGCTGTTAGTTTAGGGTAAAGATGAACCAAAAAGTGAATGGAGTGGTATTTTTAATCCGATAGGTGGGTGAGGATATTTTTAGACTTTTTCAAATAGTTCAAGGGTATTTTCGGCACTTTTCTGTTAACACAAACATATGCTATGATCAATCGGAAACATATTTAAAATAATTACACAAAATAGGAGAAGAGGATAATTATAGATGTGAAATAAATAGTTCAAAATAAAAGGTTTAATATATAAAGTATGATATTAATTTGCAATTTGTCAAAAAATCATAACATTTATTCATATATGTATAATTGACTTTTTTCTTTTTATCAATAGAATTTGTCCTTTAAAAACGACACAAAACCATTACCATGTACTACCAAATGAAGTATATAATATATTATACAAAAGTTAAGAGGGAAAAAGAGTTAAGGATATTTCATTATCATAGATTAATGCACTACACACCTCTTTTATATATCCTTCTCAAGCTATTCTCCTTTGTCCTCCAATGTTCATAACGACGATCAAATATAAGAACTATTAGACTGATTTTGGTTATATGCGTCTCCAATTATATTTATAAAGTTTGTCTGAACTGTCGACCAAAAATATAGAAACCAATTGCATGAGAAATAGGAGAAGGTAATGACAACTACGAATTTAATAGTTCAAAAAGAAAAAGAGTAAAGAATTTGGCACCAAATTCATAAGGAGTTCATCAGTTATAATTTTAGCTAAGACAAAAAGGATGAAACAATAACTTAGTAAATCCTTTGATATAAACACCAACATTAATTTGTAGCACAAGATATTAATAGCACTGGTCATTTTAGTTGGCCTGTTTCTCAGAAGAAAGAGAATAGCATCTAAAAATTCAAGAAAAAGAAGACAACAATAAACTACGAGTCCAGAACCTAAATATCAACTTTTTCAGGGTTTACTTCGTCTTTTTACCTAGGAAAAAGACCAAAAAATATGCATGCCTGTTAATTGCTACTATAAGCAAGATGTTTGGTTGTTTTTTTATAAGAATTTCACATGTATAAAGACACATATATAGGAAATCAAATTCCATCATTTCTTGTCCTCTTAACTACAAATACTGCCCCTAAAACATGCTGTGAATAACTTGACTTAATTTTCTTCAAAATCAGTCTCATTTCCCCAAAAATGTTCCACTAAATATATATACAGGGAAGAAGAAAATCACAGAATAGGCTGCATGAGAGGCAAAAGTGGCCCCGAAAATGCAAGTTGGCCCAACAAGGTTGTCATCCAACATACAAGGGGAAATGGGTTAATAAAATCCGTGAGCCAAACTGTAGCCCTCTCTTGAACTCTACTCACTGTGTGTCATCAAATAACTAGAGCCAGTTAAATTATAAGCTTGGTATTTGTGTGCACGTGATTGGGAAAATTGAGTTGGACCGTATCACCACAATGTTTGTATGCAACATTGTACCATACCAAAGGCGAGGGCTATAGTTAGGCTCATGGATTTCAGCCCCCCAATTTGCCGATGTATGACGGAGGACACCCTTGTTGGTGCAACTTGCATTTTCAAGGTAACCTTTGTCTCTCAAGCAACTTTTCCTAAACTTGCTTGGTTGATTGTCTTCTTTACCATTTAGTAGTGTGATATTTTGGAGTAATCGGACTGATTTAGAAGAAAACTCAGTTGAGTCCTTCAGCATGTTTTAGAAAATGTATGTATTAGAGCAAGCTCAAACTTACCAAAATGCCGCGGAGAACTCGTGAGAAGACGTAGGAAATTAAACCTAACTTCTTCTACGCCATTTCACCTACTCGACAAAACTGACATTTCACAAATACGAAAATTTCACCTCCTAAATGAAAATTTGATTAACTCTAACACATTTGGTTGAAACTGTAGCAAAAAAAAAATCATCATGAATTCAAAGTTTAGATATATAATTTTTACTTGTTTTTCTTTTATCCGTGGGATTAAAAATTGATGAAGCGCAGGTAGATCAAACTCACCTAAATCCTGCGAAGATTTCGAGCGAAAACTTAATAACTTAATCCAATTTCTTCTACGCCATTTCACCTGCTTAAACAGTGAAAAGAAATACATGAAAACTGCAGCAAAAACAAATTCATCATAGATTCAAAGTTCCGATATCAAATTGAAGCAGGTAGATCAAACTTACCAAAATTGCTGCGGATAATTCGAGAGAAAATTAGTAAATTCACCCAATTTCTTCTACGCCCATGAAAAAATACACCTGAAAACTGCAGCAAAAACAACATTCATCATAGATTCAAAGTTTATATATAATTTTTTTCCTATTTCTAAATCTAAAAAACAATTGATGAAGAATTGGAGAAAACTAAGCGCCATTTATAGTGGGATTACCTCTTGGACGAGAAAACAGAAAAACAAAAACTGGGAGCCAAAATCCACGGTATGAAACCCGGTAATTAAGAAAATTAAAATATTATAGTTTTGAGAAAAAAGTATAACGTATTACACGTGAATATCACGTTTCAAAAGCTCTTCTAAAATGCTCTAGAGAATTCACGAGAAAAACCTACACTTTTCTATTTGGGAAAAATGTGTTTTTCTCTTTTTATTTTATTTTTCTTGTTCGACTAAATTCAAATTGAATATTGTATCTACTTGTGAGAATGATGCTGCTAACAAGGTTATAGAAAAATTATGAATAAAATTATAGATTTAGAAAGTGAATATACAATAAAATTATATATAAAATAGGGTAACTTTCACATATAACAAACATAAAATTCATATTGGTATGCTATAACAAAGTTTAAATAATTGTATTCCATAGCAAACATATAAATGTATAATTCGTTATACATATACAATTGAAGCGAATTGTATAAAACAAAGTGTATAAAACGATAAAGAGAAAGAGACTTGGGTAGAGAATTGTATAACAACGAAGTGTATATAACGAATTGTATAATTATAAATGTATAGAACGATTATATACAATTTGAATTTATACAAAATGAGAAAGAGAGAAACGCAAAAGAGACTTGAGCAGGGAATATACAATTGAATCAAATTGTATAAAACAAGAAAGATAGAAATTATATATATTTTGAATTTGTATAAAACGAGAAAGAGAGAGACAAAAAAAACTAGGTAGTGGAGTATTTTTATTGTATAATTATAACTGTATAGGACGAAAAATATATGTACTTGCATGTGTATATACAATTTTCTCACGCTTTATACAAACAGAAACACAATTTATACGTTTCGCTTCTGTTTGTATAAGTGAGAGAGGCGAAGGTGGCGAGCGAGATCTGAAAGAGGGGAGAGAAGGGAACAAAATTATATGTATTTATACAATTTTCTCTGCTTTATACAAATGAAAACAGATTTTATACACTTGTGTTTGTATAAAAGTGAGAAAGGAGCGAGAGAGGAGAGTGACGAGTGAGAGTTTGAAGGAGAGAAATAACTGGCAAACAGTTTGCTATGTGACACAATTAAATCAAAGGGTGGTTATAAAAATTAAGTTAATTTATTAGTTTACTATTATATACTATTTTCCCTATAAAATATGTCTGTCTTTGTACCTTCATGTGGAGGATATTTTCCAAATTAAAAGAGTTGGTTTATTTTCAAATTTTTGTGTTCATAAATTCTATTCTTAATTTTTTTATAAGGGTTAGAATAATTGATGTAAGATATTCATGCAACTCACATTGGGCATGCTTTTGCGTGTGTATGTTAAATATATAAGTAAACTATTAGTAAAAATCACATATATTACTCCCTCCATTTTAAAAATAGTGAATTATTGAGGTAATGTACATTAGAAATAAACTGAACACTAATTTTTACTTTTGTCCTTTTAGTTATTCTCAAACTTCTATTGAAAATGCAATAATTCAGAGTAAAGCGATAAATATAAATAATTAACTCTCTTGAAAATATCACCGGCCAAAAAGTGTTAAAGAAAGGCGAAATGGAAAAGTTTCCAACAACTCTCTACATTTCACCTTTTTTGAAGTGAAGGAAATAGTAAGCAATGTATTTCAAATATAAAATATAAAAAAAAGTGTCTTTTTATCATATACAAACTCTATTATAAAGTTTTTAGTATGCATCCATACTTACTTCTCTGAGGATTCTCATATAAGCTTTAATTAAAAACTTAAAAATCATTATAATTTATTTTTATGTTAATGTGAACAAAAAAGTTCTTGTTTAACTCAATGACCAATCACATGGTTTTTTTTCATTCTACAAGGGGTTTTAGACAACGAGATCCATTATCTTCCAGTAAGTTGGTTAGGGATTGCTAAAAGTGGAGTCTCAACATTAATCATTTAGTATTTGTAAATGACAATTATTTTTATCTCTTCTAATGACTATTTTCTGGAGAGAATTATGTCTATTTTGCAAGACTATGAAAAATTATTAGGTCAAAAGATTAACAAGGAAAAGAGTTCTTATTATCTTCACCAGAATACAACAGCAACAATGACTAATCAGATGGAGCATATTACTGTTATGGTACGGGGATAGTTCTGCTATTACTCCTCCAACATATGTGATAAAAGAAATTCATAAATTTTTTTCTAAATTCTACTTGAGAGAACTAAATATGGGTCCAAATGGATAGATGTCTGTCTTCCTCAAAATGAAGGAGATTTTGGATTTAGGTCTATTTTTATGTACCAAAGGCTATGTATGCAAAACTTTGGTGGAATTTCAAAACATAAAATGCAATATGGTCTTATTTTATGTGGACTAAGTATTATAAGAAGCAAATTTCTGCACTAATTCAATGGAAATGAGTTCCCAAATATGGAAGCATATGCTGGAAAATAGGAATTTTTTGGAAAAACATGTGTGGTGGAAATATAGAGGATACACTTTTGCTATATGGTATGAAAACTGGTCTAACTTGGGTCCCTTATACATATACATGATTCAGATATGCACATTTTTTATCATATGAAAGATATCATGTATTATTAATACATTTTAAAAGTTCATTTATGTCGGATTTAAATTAATTTGTAGCAGCGATTCTTGGCCTCATATTCTAGCAAAATTGGAGCAATATAGGCCTATCTTTGAGTATAAAATTATTAGATGGGAACGACCTCCTACTAATGTGATGAACTGTAACACTGATGATGGGGTATCAAAAGAAAATCTTGAACCTAGGTTACTAGCATTTTGCATTAGAGATCGTAATAGAAATTTTATGGTCGCTAAGGGTTTCAACATTCAGGATAGTACAAACTTGATGGAAGAAGCTAGAGTTATGAGGGAAAACCTTTCATACAGTAGTGAGAATGGTATTACTAATCTTACTGTTGAGACAAACTCACTAGCTATGGTTCATATAATTGAGGGCGACTAGGATGTATCTAGGAATGTGGTATTGGAAGTCAATACCATCAGGATATTGAAAAGAAGTTTTTCAGCAAGAGTAAAGCATTCCCTTAGCGAGGGACGTGCTCTTGCTGATTTTTTAACTAATCTAGTTTTCTCTTTTGCCGGTAATTTTCTGATCAACCATTCTCAATATATACTAATCAAGGGAGAATGTTACTCAATCTAGATAAATAAGGAACACCATGCATAAGAAGAAAGGTGCAGTAATCAAGAGACAACTAACAACAACACCAAACATTAAAAACTCTTCGAATTATAATCAGATTCGTGCATGAGTTGGTAATATTAATAACTAGATAAGCTTGTTTTTGAAGTAAATTCAATAAATTTCTATACTTATGCCTGGTGAGAGCTTGGGGTGTCCAATGGTACCAAATCAAGGCATTGGATTCTTGTAGAAATTAGTCCACTCCAATTGAATCGACATAAGCCTAGAAGGGGAGCATAAGAAGTTCTCTTTATAAGAGTGGTAGTATTAACTGATCAAAGGATTAAATGGTGGTACAATCCTGTTGGGATTCAACTCATTGAGACTTTGAAAAGTTAATACCAATGTAAAGAACTGATAGAGATACTTAGCTGATGTACATGAGAGCTATCAGACTTATGAATGGTAAAAGAAATCATGAGATAATAAATTGAATGGAAGTCTTGCACGTTGTAAAGGTAATCCGAGCAAGATTTTGGGTGTCTCAACACCCATACAGAGACCAATATTCTTGGCTCAGTAGAATTGGACCAAACACACAATTGATGAAGCTCTATTGTGAGAAGAGAGTAGATTGAGGAATGACTGAAACTTTTCAAATCTGCAGATAGAGTGTTGTCTTTTTATTTATTTGTTTAACTATTTAAGTTTTTTTGAATTTTTTTGTTTCCTTTTTGTTTCTAGAGAAGGTCTTGTTGGACCTAATCTAAAATTCTGATTATATAGTAATAAGCCCGAAAAATTGTTTGTTGCTATGTGAAAAGAACTTGAAGTTCCATTGTAACACCCCGTAGCCAAAATATACCAAAAATAAGTTTTTCAGAAAAATTTACAGGTGCAACAAATGGTGGCATCGACGGTCCGTAGGACAGACTACGGTCCGTCCTGCACAATTGTCGATGAAATCAGAAACTCCCAAAAATTTCAGCCTTGAAAAATTGGCTAAGTCTTGATCGACGGACAGACTGACGGTTGGTAGGTTAGACGACGGTCCATAGTCCGTGACCGTCAATTGAGGCCCCCATTCACCCACTCTCTGACAAGAGCTACGAATGACCATCATGATCCGTAGTTGGAAAATTTGCAGACATTTAAGGGGAAATACAATAGGGTCAACTTGTAATGTTCATAACTCTTAGCA
This sequence comes from Solanum peruvianum, assembly GCA_027705065.1. NCBI lineage: Eukaryota > Viridiplantae > Streptophyta > Magnoliopsida > Solanales > Solanaceae > Solanum > Solanum peruvianum. The sequence goes on along the minus strand of JAKWJD010001760.1, from coordinate 33,290,668 downwards.
CAAAATGAATTAGGTGTCCCATTACCTACCCACAGATAGATAATTTAACTAGCTTTTCATAGCCACCGTCCTTGCAAAAATCTGACCTTTGAGTAAAAAGTAATGCCTATTTTAGTAAAGGTCTGTCGAACAGGCCCATTCGACAGACCAAACGACAGGGCGTCGGTTAGACAACGGACCATCAGTCCCGGCCGTCGTTTGGTCCGACAGAACGTTCCTAGGGGTTTTATGGACCTTTCCCACTTTTTTAAACCCTAATTTATGTTGTTTTGACCCTAAATCATCATAGTTTAGTCAGTTTAAGCCTTAGAAATATAATTAAAACATATATAAGTCAAATCATTCAATAAAAACTTAGAAAATTAGAAGCAAGAGAGGAGAAAAAGCTCAATACCCTAGTTCAAGAATGCAACAAGTTCTAGCATTTCAAACCCCAAAACTTAAGTAATTTTCCGTGGATTTTATCGCCAGGTATGTGAGATTTCACTTGTGGGTTCCTTTAACCCATTGAGTCCCTAGTTTTCAGTCAGATTTATGATTCTATTTTCATGATTAAACCTAGGATTTCTAGAACTTTGATAGAACTTCATGAATTATTAAATATATGTTCCAAATCAGATTATCATGTTATTACTCAGGTTATTTCATGGATTTCAGAACCCTAGCTATATGTTTCTTTAGTTCTTGAATTACACATGCTAGGTCAGATATTTCAGACACTTCAGATATATATGCCTCAATTATAATTACATAATTACTAGATTAATTGTTGCATTCTCAGTTTGCATGTTCAGTTTTGAGCTATCCAGTATTTACTGAAACTCAGACATAATCAGTAAATTTACAGAATCCATGGGAGAAGCATAATATCGAGTTGGACTAGGGTTTAGCGTACCCATTAGTCCCAGAACTACTAGCCAAGTAGGTTGTAAGTCCCTTATGTGGGCCATCAGTTTAGTGATCACGCCAGCATGCCTTTATACCTTTGGCAGGGTATATTGGGTCCTCTCGATGGGGCATATACATCGGACTCCACATTTAGCTAATGTGGTTTTATTATCGGTTATTAGTAGCTCCTACAGATTAGTCAGACTCTCTGCATAGACCATTTAACAATATATTCATTATTAAGTTTTAGCATGTTATAATTTGGTCATTGCATCCAGTTATCTCAGAATTCAGTTATCATGTTAGATTATTATACTTGCTTTTATGCTTGTTCAGTTATGTTTTATTTCAGTTGTACTCTATCTGACATTCTCAGTACGTTTCAAGTACGGACGCATACGTGCACTACATCTTCTCGTGATGTAGGTTCAGGTTTTCAGCATCCAGATCACGCATAGATCGATTTTCCGATCTCCATATCAGCAGATTCAGTGGTGAGTGACCTCATTCTCCGAGGAAAATAGTCATGAGTTCATTTTAGTTTTATTTTAGTCATTTAGTTTAAGTCTTTGCTAGATTTAGCTGGGGGATTGTCCGAGTATTTCTAGTCCTGTTTAGAGGCTTATTTCAGACATAGTTAGATTCGGCTTAGTATTGAGTTAATATTTTCTTTGTATTAAACTCATTATTTTCAAATATATCAGTTATAGAATATGGGTATTCCTTATCTTTTCTGATTTAATTATGATTTAGCTTTTGCATTAATTTATTAGCTTTAGTATGTTGATGATCATGCCAACAAGGTTAGCTTGGGATAACTTGTGGTTCTAAGTTCCGTGTCCGCATCTCGGGGGTAGCTCGGGGCGTGACAAAACTTTGTATCAGAGCACTAGGTTTAAGTGTCCTTGGATGTCTGAAAGGCCGCACTAAGTAGAGTCCTTTTCATGGGTGTGAAGTGCACCACATCTAATGAGAGGGAGGCTATGAAGTGTTTTAGGAAAAACTTCATTTTCTTGGTATTCTTATCGTGCGTGCGGCATGATCTTATTCATTCTAACTTGACGTACTATGTTTCAGATCATGCCTCCTCCTAGAGCTAATGCTAGGAATACGAACACCAGGAATGCAAACACAACTCCTCCAGTCCCAGATCAGGAAGTCTCTAATATTGAGTTCAGGAACACTATACGGATGTTGGATAAGAGTATGACTAACCACAACAATCGGTTTCATGCTCATTTTAATGCAATGGTGGATCAGTAGCAGCAAGGGTCCGTGACTTTGTTAGAAGGAATCCTCGTGAGTTTTTAGCATCACAAGCTAATGAGGATCCTCGGAATTTTTCAGATGAGACCAAAAAGATCTTTGAGGTAATGCAAGTCACTGGGAATGATCTGGTTGAGTTATCATCATACCAGTTGAAGGATGTTGCTCATATCTGGTACACTCAGTGAAAGGGGAATAGGGTTGCAGATGCATCTCCTGTCATGTGGGATTTCTTTAGTGAGACTTTTCTCGACAGGTTTTTCCTAATAGAGTTGAGAGAAGCAAAAGCCCAAGAATTCATGAACTTACGACAGGGTAACATGACAGTCAAAGAGTATGGACTCAAGTTTAACTAACTCTCCAGGTATGCTCCTCACATGGTTGCTATCTCTATGGCTCAGATGAATAAGTTTTTGTACGGATGTCAGATTTGTTGAAAACTGAGTGTAGAATTGCGATGTTACTTTGAGATATGAACATATCTAGGCTTATGACTCATGTTTAGTAGGTTGAGTGGGTTCCTTCGTTTCTATGGTTACTTCTTAACCGGTGAGGTATTCTCTATACACCGGAGCCTTTACTTTATACTTTAGTTTTTAATATTGGTGATAAGCTTAGGGAACAATCTAAAGAAAATAAGAAGGCTAGGACTAGGAACTATGACTATACTCAGCAGGAATCGTGTGGTGGAAATCGCTCGCAGGGTCAGCAGAAGTTTTCGGCTCCAGCCCCTTCATCAGCTAGTGTTCCATCCTCCAGAACAGGTATGATCAGAAGGGTAGAGCACCAGGCTCTAAATCTCAGGAAAGTGTTTCAGGCACCAAGACTTACCCCACTTTCCCTAAGTGTGGTAAGAACCATCCGGGCAAGCGTCTTGCGGGAAAAGAGGGATGTTTTGGGTGCGGTCGTTCTGGTCACAGGTTGAGGGATCTTCCTTCTAGACAAGGCCAAGGAGGTGGTAATGGTAGAGCTCAGTCTATTACTTCAGCAGCACCAACAAGTCACCCAACTCAACAGGGTAACTCATCTGGTACAGGTGGCGGTCAGCGCTAGAACATGTTGTACTCTCTTCAGGCTCGCCAAGATCAGGATGGTTCTCCTGATGTAGTCACTGGTATGTTACGTGTCTTTCACCTTGAATGAGCTACACTTTGTTGCATAAATTATTGTTCATGAATATGTTTGCTATAAAAACGATCTTCTTGAGATGTGAAACTTAGTTTCTGGATATTGTAGACGAAACCTTGGGTAAAATTAGTTTTGTTTTATCAGTTTGAATTTAGTGGATTAAAATCAAATAGATTTAATACCACCACCAGAATACAAATCAACAAAAAGATTACTAATTAATTTTTGTGAAATTATGCTGATACATCTCCACATCACTTGTGTAAGCAAACAATACCTTTTATTCATCGTCAAATTCTTCATTCTCCTCTAATGAATATTCAGTAGTTTCAACACCTGAATGTGCTTTATATGAAATTTAACATAGTTATAGAGTAAATATGCTACTTTAGCCCCATCAACTCTTGATTTTATATCATATGTAACACCTCAAAGTTCTCACAAGGTACATGATATAATAACCAACATAAACTAATTCAGACATCTTAGGGTACGTTAGTAGCGTACTCAATCTATGATTCATGTCAAACTTCATATGGAATTGAGACTTGATACAATAAATTTACTTTATGGAGTCATACTTGTTTGTCTAAATCTCAACTGTGGAATGTTGTGTTTATCTAAATTGATAGTTCTTCTACGTTCACTTGGGACTTCCTGAAAATGGTTAAATTCTTATGTACCTTATTGTATTTAACTGTCTTACCCTCAATTGTGGTGTGCTTTGTTTATATATGGTGATAATTCTTTTTGGATGTATCTGGAACCTCCTGAAAAGATCTAAATTTATATGTACTTGCAAAAAGAAAAACCAATTTAGCAAAATTATTAGTAAGATTATTTCCCTCCCTTAAGGAGTGTTGTACTCTTATTGACATAGAGTTCATTAATTTGTTGATGAAATTGACCTCCATCGTCACATTCCAAGGTACTTCCCACTCCCCATTTAGCATATGTACCAAAGACAAAGAATCTGTTTCATTTATAATGTTTTAAAAATTATTTTCCAAACAACATTGAAAACTTTCTCTAATAGCAATAGCTTCAGCAACTAGATTCATAGAATTAGGAAGCTGCACCCCCTTAGCAAACATAACCTCTCCTTCATGGTTTCTGATACAAAAAGCAGCAACACTAGGTTCAAGATTACCCCTTCGAAGACCCATATGTATTACATTTCAACCACCCACCTTGTGGAGGATTTTAGTTTAACCCATTTAAAAATAAACTTAGCCCTGAAACCATTTAATAAAGAAACTATTTGAGGCCAAGTGGAAGGGATATTAGTGTATTGAAACTTCAGCTTCATGAATTTCTAAACAGTACTACTGATGTCCCAAATCACTTTACGCATGGTATAATTACCACCATGAAGTACAATATTTCTCTTTTTCCATAAAAACAATAAAATCAAATTGAGAATAGCTTGAAAAATCACATTTTGCCTTGTATTTCATTGAACATCACACCATTTTTTAATGGAGTACTTCAACTGAGTCCAAGGACCTAATATTTCCGTTGAAGATGAGAAATATTATTACACACTGTAAGCGATTTCACCTATCAAAAATAAGTGTTCCATAGTTTCCATTATTGGAACAGTACAACATAAGCAAAGTTGGGACTGGTTATAGTTCCAATTAGCAATAATCGTACCTACTGGAACTCTATTAGTCCAAAATCTCCAACTAAAGAATGATATCTTGACAGAAAGATCTGCACCCTTATCTTCTTGAAATGGACATTTTCTTCCTCTTTCTTTCTCCAAATCTCCTAAGCACTCTAAACTGAGAAATTTCTGGTGCTTGTTTTGATCCACCAAGGTCTTTCCCCAATATTAATCGGTCTGATATGATCCATATGGTTTTTGATATATTCCATAATATGGTCAGACAAATGATAATGTATATATCATAATCACACCCTATTTGCTTTAGGGAAAAAATTGATGTCACTCAATGAGTGACAAATCTGCACTTCAGTTTAATGTGTATAAAGAGGCCAAAGTTGGGTCCAATTATCATACAAAACATAATAAGTACAATTTTGTGTTCCCACCATAGAAATTTGTCAATGCACTCCCTATTGTGTAACATATTTTTTCATAGTCGAGATCCACCTTCTTGCATTATTTGTTCCACTTAAAATTAGACCATAAGGTATTTTGTGCCCTAAATCTCTACCTTAAATCTTACATACATTGTATTAGAAACATCAAACATGGATCTAAAATCCAATCCTCCTTCTTGTTTAGGTAAACATACTTTCTCCAATGTAGCCTAGTGTTTACTTGTTACATGTAATTTTGTTACATTAATATTTTTTTTCAAAAATCTTATGAAGTTCCTTAACCAGACATATATGAGGAACTATAGCTGATAAGACATGAATCAGAACTAGTGCTGCCAATTTAAGCCTATTTTCACTGACCCGCCCAAAATAGCCCATCAAATATGGGTTGAAAGAATGGTTTTAAATATGAGTATTATTTGGGCTTATACGCATATTTTACCCATTTAAATATGGGTATATTATATGAAAACTACAGGTCAAATATGAGTATTTTAAGTTTTTATCCAAATTTTCAAAAAACCTTCTATAACCAAGTTTTAGAAATGATTTTTCAAAACCTTCATATATGAGTCCCTATTATTATTTCAACTTTCACCCCCCACTCCACCACGTCCCACCCCCCAAAAAAGTTTAAGTTTATTTTAAAAAAATATTTCAAACTTCAAGAATTTCATTTTTTTCACCCCAACCTACTCACCCCCATACCATCCCACTCACCCCCACCCCACCCCCACCCCCCAAAAAAATTAAGTTTATTTTTGAAAAATATTTTTAACTTCAAAATTTATTTTTTTCATATGTAGGATCGTTACCCATTACCCCCTACCCCTACCCACCCCCACCCAAAAAAATTAAGTTTATTTTAAACATTTATTTTCAACTTCAAAAATTAATTTTTACCCTACCCTGGACCCCCACCCCCTATCCCCTACGAACCCCCACCACCTACAAAACCCCTACCCCCAAGCAACCCCCACCCTTCAAAGATATTAAGTTTTTTTTAAAAAAATATTTTTAACTTCAAATTTTTTTCACCCTACTCTGGACGACCTCCCCCCCCCCCTCCTCCCAAGCACAAATTTTTTTTTAGTTTTTTTTTTTTACTTTATAATAAAATAAAACTAAATGAAATATTTTCAATAGATTTATCCAGAAAAAAGGATTAAAATATTTTCTCCATATTGAATTCTTCAGTAAAGAACTATTTATTCACGAAATATGGGTAAACTAGTATTTTACCCAACCCATTTATTACCCAACCATTTTTACCAATATCAAATATGGGCGGGTTGAATTATTACCCATTTTACATTTACCCATTTTTAACGCGCCCACATTTCACCCAACCCGCCCATTTGCCACCAGTAATAAGAACACTTTATAGCACACTAGTGATTAGAACATCTTTTCCTCCAAATGACAACATATTTCCTTTTCAAGATTGAAGTTTTGCCTTCACCATATTTATAAGCACTGCATAGTGTTCCTTCCTTTTTTTTTGAGTGGGTGTTAGGACAATCAAGGTATTGCAAAGGAAATTGACCTTCAAACATTCCAATGCATTCCTCAACCAATTATTTCTCAGCAACCCCTACACTTTGATGTAAACAGAAATTACTTTTCTCCTTTTTGAATTTTTGACCTGACTGAACTTCATATTCTTGCAAAATTAACATTATTCTATTTAAAGAGTACCTATTAGATGGAGAAAATATAATAGTATCATCTACGTATGCCAGATGATTAAGCTTAGAACTCCACTCTGGTAAACCATATCCCACAAATTGATCATCCTGAAACAATGTATTTAAAGCCCTTGAAAGCATTTTTCCTGATAATATAAAGGGAGCCAGTGATAAAGGGTATCCTTGTTTCACTCCCCTAGTGGAAAGAAAGAAACCATGTGCTTGGCCATTGATCAAGATTGAATACCAATTGTTGGAAATCAATATCTAATCAAATCATCAAATAATTCTGGAAAAACCTATTTTCCTTAAAACTTTCATCAGAAAAAACCAAGATACTCTATCATATATCTTGGTCATATCCATCTTTATGACCACATTTGCCGGTTTACCCTCTTTATGTTGTCAGTAACAATATGTTGTCACGACCCAAAACGAGCCGCAAGTGGCACCCACACTTATCCTACTATGTGAGCGAACCAAAAATTCTAAACCCCAACATTTAAACCATAATGAACAAATTATAATGCGGAAGACTCAAAATCTTATTAATATAACCAATAAATAAGCTTCTAAAAGTTTATCAACTATTATCCCCAAAATCTGGAAGTCATCACACCAAGAACATCTATCCTCAAATTTCTAATCTAAGAGTATTTAAGAAACTAAAATAAGTAAAAGAGATCGTCCATGTCCGAACTTCAAGACATCTAGACGTGAAGGAGAGAATCCAGTCCGAGCTAGGAACAATAGCTCACCCTGAAATCTGATATGCTGGAGACAGGCTAGAGTTGCGGACGAGTCGAAGTCGATGTCACTTTTGCTGCACTCCACAAATAACAAAGAGAAAAATACAAGTAGGGGTCAGTACAAGGAACACGTACTGAGTAGGTATCATTGGCCAACTCAAAATAGAAAGCAATATATATCAAATAATAATATAAAAACAACTACAATACTCAACAGGTGACAACAACAAGTACAAGGACCATTGACAACAACACCAAGCACATCTATGAAGACTCAAGCCTCCACACCATACTCATTTGGGAATTAGGTTCTTTGAATTGAGTAAATTAACATAATTCAGATTCATTCTCTTTTTTTTTCTTGTGTCGGAACGTGACACTCCGATCCCCTACTACTGCGTGTCGGAACGTGACACTCCGATCCCCTAATACTACGTGTCAGTTCGTGACACCCGATCCCCTACTACTACGTGTTGGAACGTGACACTCCGATCCCCTAATACTACGTGTCGATTCGTGACACCCGATCCCCTAATACTACGTGTCGGTTTGTGACACCCGATCCCCTAATACTACGTGTCGGTACGTGACACCCGACCCATTTATCTCATTGCTTTAGTTCATCAAGCCTCTTTTACGTCAATGCGTCATCATATAATAGAGAGGATTTAAGGTTTAAGATTCAACAGCCTCATCATTCTAATCCATCACAATTGCATAATCACAACATGCAACCACACAATTAAGCATATAGAGGACTTTACAATACCACCCAATACATATCAATCGCTATTTAGAGTTTACTATGAAATAACATAAACCATAACCTACCTCCACCGAAGAATCGTGATCAAGCAAGCTTCTTCTCAATGCCTTTGCTTTCCTCTTCGCTTCTCCCTCTCTCGCTCGTTCGTTCCTTCCCTTTCTTATTTTTCCTTCTCCAGATTCTTTTTCTTTTACCCTAATTATCATATAATTCATTATGATGAAAGTAGCCCATTATTTATTTCCTTATTATCTTCTTTAACCCCCAAGTAAGTACATTATTAAACTTACCCCACTAATTTCATAATTATAAGCATGAATAGTCCAAAACACCCCTTAAAAACTTTTAGCAGAAATCCGACCCAGTCGAGGTTATGCAACTCGTGACGGCCCGTCGTACCTGCGACGGTCCATCCTACAGGTCCGTCACAAAGTTCAGAGAGTCGAATTCATTAAAGAGTTTTGTGACGGTCCGTCGTACCTACGACGGTCCGTTCTGCATTTCCGTCGCGAAGTTCAGAGAGTTGATTTTCGTACCCAGATTTTCGAGTTGAAGTGTTTTGGAACGGAGGCCCTCGACGAACCGTTGTGCTTATGACGGTTCGTCCTACCTGTCGTTGAGGGTAAATAAGAGAGAAGCAGAAGAATTATACAAGTGTGGGACGACGGAGTCCGTCACAGTCCGTCGTGATCATGACGGTCCGTCGCGTGATCGGTCGACCCAGTCAGTTTTTATCAAAATAATTCTACTGCTCGAAATGACTAAACAGGTCGTTACAATAGATACCAATTTACCCATCGTTCGTCCCCGAACGATCACAAGAAGAAAAACAAGGGCGAGAAAGAGTACCTGAATCTGTAAAAAGGTGTGGGTATCTTTCTTGCATATCAGCCTCCTTCTCCCAAGTGGACTCTTCAACTGGCCGATTCTTCCATTGAACCTTGATGGATGCAATCTCCCTTGATCTCAACTTGGGGATTTCTCTTTCTAGAATAGCAACAGGCTCCTCCTCATAAGACAAATTCTCATCAAGAAGAACTGAATCCCAACGAATAATGTAGTTTCCATCCCCATGGTATCTTTTCAGCATAGACACATAAAATACGGGGTGCACTCCTGAGAGTCCTGGAGGTAATGCCAATTCATAAGCCACCTCCCCAACGCGATTTAGAACTTCAAATGGACCAATGTACCTCAGACTAATCTTACCTCGCTTACCAAACTGCATCACCCCATTCATGGGTGAAACCTTCAGCAATACTTGCTCACCCTCCATGAACTCCAAGTCTCTAACCTTTCGATCTGCATATTCCTTCTGTCAACCTTGAGCCGCTAAAAGCTTTTCTTGAATGAATTTCACTTTCTCTAACGATTCTCTCAAGAGATCGGTACCCCATGGTCTTACCTCAAATGCATCAAACCAACCAATGGGAGATCTACATCTCCTCCCATACAGTGCCTCGAATGGGCCATATCAATAGTTGAGTGATAGCTATTATTGTATGAGAACTCTGCTAAGGGTAAGAAGTTATCCCAATGACCACCAAACTCTATCACACATGCACGAAGCATATCCTCCAAAACCTGAATCGTTCGCTCAGACTGACCATCGGTTTGAGGGTGAAATGCAATACTAAGATCCAACCTAGTACCTAATTCAGCATGCAATGTTCTCCAAAACTTAGAAGTAAATTGCGTACCTCTATCTGATATGATGGAAAGTGGGACTCCATGCAATCAAACGACTTCTGAGATATAGAGCCTGGCTAGCTTCTCTGCATTGTAAGTCACTTTAATCGGAATGAAGTGGGCAGACTTAGTTAATCTGTCGACAATTACCCAAATAGAATCAAACTTACCCAATGTCTTTGGAAGACCAACCACAAAATCCATTGCAATTATTTCCCACTTCCATTCAGGAATGGGCATCTTCTGAAGTGTTCCTCCGGGCCTCTGGTGTTTATACTTTCTGTACTGACAATTCGGGCATTGGGCAACAAAATCAACAATGTCATGCTTCATCCTACTCCACCAAAAATGTTGCTTTAGGTCACGATACATCTTGGTTGCACCAGGATGTATAGAATACCTTGAACTATGAGCCTCTGTAAGAATAGTGTGAATCAAATTATCCACGCGGGGCACAGATACCCTTCCCTTAATTCTCAAAATGCCTTCCTCATCAATTTTTGCCTCTTTAGCCTCTCCTCGTAATACCATCTCTCGAATCCGGATCAGTTTCTCATCAGTAAATTGTTTTCCCTTAATCTTGTCAAGAAAGGAAGATCTTGCCTCCACACAGGCCAACAATCCTCCCTTCTCTAGTACTTCCAGCCTCATAAAGTCATTAGCCAGAGTCTGAACCTCTCTAGCCAATGGGCGTCTAGAAACCTGTAAGTGAGGTAGGTTTCCCATGCTCCCTGCTCTTCTACTTAAAGCATCTGCCACAATATTAGCTTTTCCTGGGTGATACAAGATAGTAATATCATAGTCCTTCAGTAGTTCCATCCACCTCCTCTGTCTCAAATTCAAATCTTTCTGAGTAAAGACATACTGTAAACTACGATGATCTGTATAGACTTCACACTTAACCCCATATAGATAATGTCTCCATTGCTTTAATGCAAACACTACTGCCGCCAACTCCATATCATGGGTCGGATAGTTACGTTCGTGCACTTTTAATTGCCTTGAAGCATAAGCAATTACATTCCTCTCTTGCATTAGCACTGCACCCAACCCAGAATAAGATGCATCACAATAAACAATGAAATTCTTACCTTCCACTGGCAGGGTAAGAATCGGTGCAGTAGTCAACAAGGTCTTGAGTTGCTGAAAGCTTTCTTCACATTCGTCCAACCATACAAATGGAACACTCTGCTTAGTCAAATTTGTCAGCTGGGAAGCGACCGAAGAAAATCCCTTGACAAATCGACGGTAGTAGCTAGCTAAACCAACAAAGCTATTTACTTCTGTAACATTAGTAGGTCTTACCCAACTCTTCACTGCTTCAATCTTAGAAGGATCCACCATCACTCCATCCTTAGAAACCATGTTTCCCAAGAAGGACACTGAATCTAGCCAAAACTCACAGTTGGAGAATTTGTCATAAAGCCTTTTCTCCCTCAACACTTCCAATACAATTCTCAAATGCTCCTCATGTTCTTTCCTGCTCTTTGAGTATACCAGTATATCATCAATGAACACAATGACAAAGATATCTAGATATGGCTTAAAAATCCCATTCATCAGACTCATGAAAGCAGCAGGGGCATTCGTAAGCCCGAAAGACATTATTAAGAATTCATAATGCCCATACCTGGTTTGAAAAGCAATCTTTGGCACATCCGCTGCCCGTATTTTCAATTGATGATAACCAGATCTCAAATCGATTTTTGAGAAGGTACAAGCACCTTGTAGCTGATCGAACAAATCATCAATGCGAGGAAGAGGATACTTGTTCTTAATGGTTACCTTATTCAGTTGCCTGTAGTCTATGCACATCCGAAAACTTCCATCCTTCTTCTTTACAAATAAAACAGGAGCACCCCTAGGGGATGCACTTGGTCTAATAAAGCCTTTACCTAACAACTCTTGAAGTTGGGCCTTTAACTCCCTTAACTCAGCTGGAGCCATTCTATAAGGGGCTATGGAAATGGGGCGGGTACCCGGCTCCAGATCAATGCAAAAATCAATATCCCTATCCGGTGGCATACCAGGAAGGTCTGCAGGAAACACGTCCAGAAACTCACGGACTATCAAAACAGACTCAATCGAAGGTACTTGGGAAGTAGTATCCCTGAGGTTTGCCAAGAAAGCTAAACAACCCTTACTAACCATTCTCTTAGTACGAAGAAAGGAGATGATACGAACTGGGGTGGAAGTATAGTCACCCTCCCACACTAGCGGATCTGTCCCAGGCTTGGCCAATGTCACAGTTTTAGCATTACAATCTAAGATTGCAAAATTTTGAGAAAGCCAAGTCATACCCAGAATTACGTCGAAATCAACCATCTCTAGAATAATCAAGTCTTCATGAGTATTTCTCCCCACAAAAGTCACAAGACAAGACCTATACACCTTTTCAACTATCACAGACTCACCCACAGGAGTAGTGACACGAATAGGCATGTCAAGCAAATCACAATGTAAATCAAGACCAGTAGCAAATGAGGAAGATACATATGAAAATGTGGATCCAGGATCAAATAATACAGAAGCCATGCAATCACAAACCAAAAGATTACCTGTGATAACAACATCAGATGTCTCTGCTTCGGACCTCCCGGGGAAAGCATAATAATGGGCCCTATCACCTGTCTGCCCGTTGCCCCTACCATGTTGTGCTTCAGTAGCTCCAGCTTGCCCGCCACCCCGGTTGACTTGGTGACCACCATTACCTTGACCACCACGTCCTCCAGAATGACGGCCTCTCCCATGACCACCTCTACCTCTAACTACTGGGGGTCTGTAACTCTGTTTCGGACAAAACCTCCTAATATGTCCAGTCTCCCCACATCCATAACACTCTCTGGGGTCAAGCATAGGTCTCTGTGAGAACGACGAAGTCTGGGGATAACCTCCAAACTCAGAGAAATGCTGACTGGTCTACGATAGACCCTCAACTACAGCCTGCAGTGAAGACTGAATAGGTCGGGCTGGGTAACCTCCTGAACTCTGCCCTCTGGAGTAAGAACCACTAAACTCACCTCCCTTACGAAACTTCTTAGATGTCGATGCCATGGTGAAGTCGTCTGGCTTCACCCCCTCCACCTCTATCACAAAATCTACCACTTCCTGAAAGGATTTTGCTGCAGCAGCTATCTGTAAGTCTGGGATCTGCAAATCAGACCTCAATCCCTTCACAAAACGACGAATCCGCTCTTGTGGACTGAAGCAAAGCTGGGTGGCATACCTGGATAGTGCACGAAACTTAGCCTCATAAGCAGTAACCGACATCCTGCCTTGCTCTAGGATCAGGAACTCATCTCTTCTCCTATCCCTCAAAGTCCGGGGTATATACTTCTCCATAAATAAGCTAGAGAATAATGCCCAAGTCATAGGTGGTGCCTGTGCTGGTTGACACTCAACATATGACCGCCACCACATTTTGGCGTTCCCCTGAAACTGATAGGTCACAAACTCAACGCCAAATCGTTCTACTATGTCCATCTTATGTAGTAGCTCATGACAATCGAGCAGAAAATCATAAGCATCCTCAGATTCAGCGCCCTTGAAGACTGGCGGTTTCAATTTCAAGAATTTAATGAAAAGTTCATGCTGATCACTCGTCATTATAGGTCCTGTAGTCAATCAAGGAAACGTGCCTACTTCCAATGAGGCATCTATGCGGGGAGCCACAGCAGCATCATGTTTTACTCCCGGAACCTGAGGTGCTGGTGCAGAAAACACTGGAGGTGTCTGGCCTTGATCAGATAACCCGCTAAGATAAGCAAGAACCTGGTTAATCATCTCTGGGGTAGGTTGGGGTGGTAATTCCTCATCTTGCACTTGCTCATTTTCCCCTTCCTCACCCTATCTTACTACCTCATCAGTTGGTGGAGGAGTCACCGCCCTATTACTAGCTGGACCAGGTGTTTGTCCTCTACCTCTAGAGGACGTCCTCCCGCGACCTCTACCACGGCCTCTTGCCACTGCTCCTCTTTGAGCTACCGCCCCAGTGGCTGGCTCAGACGCATCCTGTCTTGCCGGTTTTGGTGTTGGTGCAGTTGTTGCTCTAGTTCTAACCATCTACGAAATAGAGTAAGGATGTCAGATACCAATTTGTATCACCTAGATACCAATTGGATCCAAGTAATAGCACGAAAGAAAGAAAGAATGGAATTTTCCTAAAGTCCTATAGCCTCTCAAAGAAAAGTAAAGGCGTCCCCCTACTGTTCCTCAAGACTCTACTAGACTCGTTCTTGTGTGATGAGACCAACGAACCTAATGCTCTGATACCAAGTTTGTCACGACCCAAAACGAGCCGCGAGTGGAACCCACACTTATCCTACTATCTGAGCGAACCAACAATTCTAAACCCCAACATTTAAACCATAATGAACAAAATATAATGCGGAAGACTCAAAATCTTATTAATATAACCAATAAATAAGCTTCTAAAAGTTTATCAACTATTATCCCCAAAATCTGGAAGTCATCACACCAAGAACATCTATCCTCAAATTTCTAATCTAAGAGCGTTTAAGAAACTAAAATAAGTAAATGAGATCGTCCATGTCCGAACATCAAGACATCAAGACGTGAAGGAGAGAATCCAGTCCGAGCTAGGAATAATAGCTCACCCTGAAATCTGATATGCTGGAGACTGGCTAGAGTTGCGGACGAGTCGAAGTCGATGGCACGTTTGCTGCACTCCACAAATAACAAAGAGAAAAATACAAGTAGGGGTCAGTACAAGGAACACGTACTGAGTAGGTATCATCGGCCAACTCAAAATAGAAAGCAATATATATCGAATAATAATATAAAAATAACTACAATACTTAACAGGTGACAACAACAAGTACAAGGACCATTGACAACAACACCAAGCACATCTATGAGGACTCAAGCCTCCACACCATACTCATTTGGGAATTAGGTTCTTTGAATTGAGTAAATTAACATAATTCAGATTCATTCTCTTTATTTTTCTTGTGTCGGAACGTGACACTCCGATCCCCTACTACTACGTGTCGGAACGTGACACTCCGATCCCCTAATACTACGTGTCGATTCGTGACACCCGATCCCCTACTACTACGTGTTGGAACGTGAGACTTGATCCCCTAATACTACGTGTCGGTTCGTGACACCCGATCCCCCAATACTACGTGTCGGTTCGTGACACCCGATCCCCTAATACTACGTGTCGGTACGTGACACCCATCCATTTATCTCATTGCTTTAGTTCATCAAGCCTCTTTTACGTCAATGCGTTATCATTAATAGAGAGGATTTAAGGTTTAAGATTCAACAGCCTCATCATTCTAATCCATCACAATTACATAATCACAACATGCAACCACACAATAAAGCATATAGAGGACTTTACAATACCACCCAATACATATCAATCGCTATTTAGAGTTTACTATGAAATAGCATAAACCATAACCTACCTCTACCGAAAAATCGTGATCAAGCAAGCTACTTCTCAATGCCTTCGCTTTCCTCTTCGCTTCTCCCTCTCTCGCTCGTTCGTTCCTTCCCTTTCTTATTTTTCCTTCTCCAGATTCTTTTTTTTACCCTAATTATCATATAATTCATTATGATGAAAGTAGCCCATTATTTATTTCCTTATTATCTTCTTTAACCCCCAAGTAAGTACATTATTAAACTTACCCCACTAATTTCATAATTATAAGCATGAATAGTCCAAAACACCCCTTAAAAACTTTTAGCATAAATCTGACCCAGTCGAGGTTACGCAACTCGTGACGGCCCATCGTACCTGCGACGGTCCATCACAAAGTTCAGAGAGTCGAATTCATTAAAGAGTTTTGTGACGGTCCGTCGTATCTACGACGATCCGTTCTGCATTTCTGTCGCGAAGTTCAGAGAGTTGATCCCCGTACCCAGATTTTCGAGTTGAAGTGTTTTGGAACGGAGGCCCTCGACGGACCGTTGTGCTTATGATGGTTCGTCCTACCTGTCGTTGAGGGTAAAGAAGCGAGCAACAGCAGAATTATACAAGTGTGGGACGACGGAGTCCGTCACGGTCTGTCGTGATCATGACGGTCCGTCGCGTGATCCGTCGACCCAGTCAGTTTTTATCAAAATAATTCTACTGCTCGAAATGACTAAACAGGTCGTTACATCTGTTGAGTCAAAAACACATTTTCTATGATGCTTCTACCTTTAACAAAACATGGTTGATTGTTGGTGATCAATTCAGTTAAATAAACTTCAATTCTATCATGAACAACTCTAGATAGAATCTTATTGATGAAATTACTCAAACTAATTGGTCTTAACTCATAAAAAGACCGAGTCTAATCCTTCTTAGGTAAAAGGACTAAATTAGTGTGAGTAATGAATTTAGGAAGAGAAATACCTACGAAAAATTCTTGTACAGTTTTGAAAATATCGTTACCCACTATATCGCTTCAATATTGGTAAAAAGCAAATGATAAACCATCAGGACCACTTGTATTGCCCCCATTAGATTGAAAACTTCTTTTATGACTTCATCAAGAGTTGGTTGCCTACAACCAATTTTGTTATCTTCCTCATTGTTTATTTCTGGAATGTTTCCTAACAAGGAAAAATCAGAAGCATCTATTTCTTGTAAGAACTTATAAAGATAAAAGTTCACTGCCTCTTCTGTATTTTCTTCTTCCTCCTCAAGCCAATTTTCCTAATCATTCTGAATTCTTTGCAATTGGAGCATAATGCTGCGAAAAAATCTTGTAAGGTCAGGAAATTTCTTCAAAGTGAAAATACCTTTTGAGTTCAGCTTGAGTTCTTTGAAACACTTGCCTGTTTTCAGCTCTTGGATGTTCTTCGAACAACTTTTCTTTGATTTTGACAATATTTTCCTTGATACCTAGTTGCTTAAAGGCATCACTATAAGTATCTTTGATCCATTTTGTCAAAGCTGTTTTACTCTCTTTATATTCTCTTTGAAAGCTGTGAAAGAGTTCAATGAATTATTATATGCCCAGTTCTGCCTTACCACATCAATAAAGGATGCATTTTCAGTCTAAAATTTCAGAAACCTGAATGATTTCTTATATCCTATTGCACCGTCTTCACATGTTAATAGCATAGGGGCATGATCAGACCCTGTTCTATCTAGATGTTCCACTTCCATGAAATTAAATCAACCCTGCGTTTCTTGATTATAAAGAATTCTACTCAAACTTTCAAAGATACAATCACTATCAGCTTTACCATTCCACCAAGTAAATGAGCTCCCTTTAAACTTCATTTTATTTAAATCACAAGAATAAATACAGTTTGCAAAGTATTCATGATTAACATCTCCTACTGGCAAACCACCTCTTTTCTTTTCTGCATTCATAAAACAACATCGACTCCTCTAACTAACCATGGAGTTGTAATTCCTGTAGCCAATCGAAAGATATCTTCCGATAATATTTGTATTTGATCTGCATTACATATGTAACATATAAACCGTGAACATGACTTCGATGTGTTGTAATTGTAATGTTAGATGCTTCTCAATGTCCTTCACTACGGTAGTAGTAAAATCATAGTTTATAGAAAATCAAATTTTACCACTAAAATTAGAATTAGTTAAAGGCATCCTAAGTCTTTATTGATTTCTTTGGGCGAACTAAGATTTAGCAGTTTAGTAGCATTGGTGATGTTTGAAGGTAAAGGTGGAAATTCTGACGTAGATGTCTTTAACCAGCCACCGGTGGGTGTCATTTTTTAACCTACAACATTTTTAAAGTCATAATTCATCTCTTGATCTTTCCAAAGGGAATAGTTGTTTTTGTCGAGTTTGACAGAAAGGTTTGATAGTTAGATAATAGAGGAAGAACTGGATTGTTTTGCAAGTAAAAGCAGGTTTCCATAATTTGATACCATATACAGAATAAGAATTAGAAGGTTTGACAAATTAAGAGCAGCTGATTGTTCTGCCGTATTGTTTTGTACTTATTTATTTGTACTTTATTGTATTTATAAATTTTATACAAATTGACAATAAGTATAAGAGTCCTAATTTAATATTATTTTAAAGAAAAAGTAATCATTTGTTACAAAGAATAAACTACGACAATTGAATTTAAAATTAATTAAAATTTTTGAATTTAATAGGTGATGGACTCTAATATAGGGTAAGACTAAATTCACTTGAAATTCGTATTATGAGTACTTCAATTTTTGTGTAATGAAAAGTGATTAAGTTAATTTTTAGTCAAATTCAAGAATAATGTGATGTATTTTTCTTCTTTTCAAAACAAGTGTACAACATAATTTCATATTTTTGATATTCATGTGCAATTAATGCACGCGTGTCAAAACAAATTTGAAAAAACATACATGTTCATGAAAGAGCATAACTCTTATGAAGAGTCATTTGTTCATAAATAACATGACTCTTAGTTCTATAAATATAAAGACTTCCTCTACAAATAGCCTAAGAAAAATGTGCTTGTATAAATAAAGGGCCTAATTTGTTATATCACTGAAGAAAATTATTCGTATTTACTCAATATATATATATGGTAATATCTCTTAAAAAAATGGTTACATACCTCAAAGCTATTTTCTTTTTCGATTATATTTCCTATTATTCTTTCTGACTGTCTATGTGTTCGGTATAATATTTTTTAAACACATTAAAAAGTGTGATGTAGTGGTTAAATGAAATGAACGTCTCAACTTGATATTCCACTGTACTCATTCATAATATAGTTTGTCCTTCCTTGTGCATCCGTCTAATATGAATGCAAATTGTAACGACCTGTTTAGTCGATTCGAGCAGTAGAGTTTATTTCTGATAATAACTGACTGGGTCGACGGATCCTGCGACGGACCGTCATGGGCTCGACGGACCGTCGAAGGACTCGTTCCAAAACACTTCAACTTTGAAAATTTGGGTACGGGGATCAACTCTCTGAACTTCGCGACGAAACTGCAGCACGGACAGTCGTAGACACGACGGACCGTCAAAGACCTTCCTACTGAAATTGAGTCTCTGAACTCTGTGATGAACCTGCAGGACGGACCGTCGTAGGCACGATGGGCCGTCACGAGTGGCGTAATTCCACCTGGGTCGGATTTCTGCTAAAGTTTTTAAGGGGCGTTTTGGACTATTCATGCTTATAATTATAAAGTTAGTGGTTAATGTTAATAATTCAATTACTTGGGGGTTAAAGAGATAACCTTGAAATAAATAGTGGGTTACTTTTATCATCTTTTATACTTAATTATATGATAGTTAGGGTAAAAGAAAAAGAGTTTGAATAAGGAAAAATAGAAAGAGCAAGAAAAGAAGAGAGAGCGAGCGAGAGAGAGAAGAACGAATAGACAGCAAGGGCATTGAGAAGTAGCTTGCGTGATCACGAATTCTTCGGTGGAGGTAGTCTGGTTTATGCTATTCATAGTAAACTCTAAATAGCGATTGATATGTATTGGGTGATATTGTAAAGTCTTCTATATGCTTAATTGTGTTGTTGCATGTTGTGATTATGTAAATAGTGATGGATTATAATGATGATACTGTGGAATCTTATAAACCTTAAATCCACTCTATTAATAATGATACCTTGACATAAAGGAAGGTTGATGAATTGGAAAAATAATGAGATTAGGGGATCGGGTGTCACGAACTGACACGTAGAATTAGGGGATCAGGTGTCACAAACCGACACGTAGAATTAGGGGATCGGGTGTCACGAACCGATACGTAGAATTGGGGGATCAGAGTGTCACGTACCGACACCAGGATTAGGGGATCGGGTGTCACGAACCGACACGTAGAATTAGGGGATCGGGTGTCACGAACCGACACGTGTAGTAGGGGATCAGAGTGTCACGTACCGACACCAGGAGAATAAAGAGAATGAATCTGAATTATGTTAATATACTCAATTTAAAGAAACCTATTTTCCAAATGAGTATGGTGTGGAGGCTTGAGTCCTCATAGATGTGCTTGGGTTGTGGCAATGGTTATGGTACTTGTTGTGTCACTGTTGAGTATGGTAGTCGATTTTATGTATACTAATCTAATGTATTTCTTTCTATTTTGAGTTGGTCGATGATACCTACTCAGTACTTGTGCCTTGTACTGACCCCTACTTGTAATTTTCTTCTTTGTTATTTGTGGAGTGCAGCAAACGTGCCATCGACTTCAACTCGTCCTCAACTCTAGCCAGTCTTCATCACGTCAGATTTCAGGGTGAGCTATTGTTCCTAGCTCGGACTAGATTCTCTCTCATTCATGTCTTGATGTCCTTGAAGTTCGGACATGGACCATCTGTTTACTTATTTTAGCTTCCTAGATACTCTTAGATTTAGTAATTTTAGGATAGATGTTCTTGTGGTGATGACTTCCAGATTTTGAGAATAATTAGTATTAAATTTTAGAAGTTATTTATTGGTTATATTAATGAGTTTTAAGTCTTCCGCATTATATTTTTGTTCATTATGAATGAAATATTGGTAAACGTTGGGGTTTAGATTTGTTGGTTCTCTCACATAAGAGGATAAGTGTGGGTGCCACTCGCGGCTCGTTTTGGGTCGTGACAAACTTGGTATCAGAGCGTTAGGTTCGTTGGTCTCATCACACAAAAACGAGTCTAGTAGAGTCTTGAGGAACGGTAGGGGGACGCCTTTACTTTTCTTTGAGAGGCTATAGGACTTTAGGAAAATTCCATTCTTTCTTTCTTTCGTGCTATTACTTGGATCCAATTGGTATCTAGGTGATACAAATTGGTATCTGACCATCTTCACTCTATTTCGCAGATGGTTAGAACTAGAGCAACAACTGTGCCAACACCAACACCGGCAAGACAGGGTGCGTCTGAGCCAGCCACTGGGGCTGTAGCTCGAGGAAGAGCAGTGGCAAGAGGCCGTGGTAGAGGTCGCGGGAGGACGTCCTCTAGAGGTAGAGGACAAACACCTGGTCCAGCTAGTACTAGGGTGGTGACTCCTCCACCGACTGATGAGGTAGTAAGAGAGGGTGAGGAAGGGGAAAATGAGCAAGTGCAGAATGAGGAATTACCACCCCAACCTACCCCAAAGATGATTAACCAGGTTCTTGCTTATCTTAGCGGCTTATCTGATCAAGGCCAGACACCTCCAGTGTTTTCTGCACCAGCACCTCAGGTTCCGGGAGTACAACATGCAGCTGCTGTGGCTCCACGCATGGATGCCTCATTGGAAATAAGCACGTTTCCTCGATTGACTACAGGGCCTATAATGACGAGTGATCAGCATGAACTTTTCACTAAATTTTTGAAGTTGAAACCTCCAGTCTTCAAGGGTGCTGAATCTGAGGATGCCTATGATTTTCTAGTTAATTGTCATAAGTTGCTACATAATATGGGCATAGTAGAACGATTTGGTATTGAGTTTGTGACCTACCAGTTTCAAGGGAACGCCAAAATGTGGTGGCGGTCATATGTTGAGTGTCAACCAGCACAGGCACCACCTATGACTTGGGAGTCATTCTCTAGCTTATTTATAGATAACTATATACCCCGGACTTTTAGGGATAGGAGGAGAGTTGAGTTCCTGAGCCTAGAGCAAGACAGGATGTCGGTTACTGCTTATGAGGCTAAGTTTCGTGCGCTATCCAGGTATCCACCCAGCTTTGCTTCAGTCCACCAAGAGCGGATTCACCGTTTTGTGAAAGGGTTGAGGTCAGATTTGCAGATTTCAGCCTTACAGGTAGCTGCTGCAGCATCTTCAAATCCTTGCATGAGTGGTAGATTTTGTGATAGAAGTGGAGGGGGGGAAGCCAGACGACTTCACCATGCATCGACATCTAAGAAGTTTCGCAAGGGGGTGAGTTTAATGGTTCTTACTCCAGAGGGCAGGGTTCAGGAGGTTATCCAGCCCGACCTATTCAGTCTTCACTGCAGGCTGTAGCTGGGGGTCCATCGCAGACCAGCCAACATTCCTTTGAGTTTGGAGGTTACCCCCTGACTTCGTCATTCTCACAGAGACCTATGCTTGAACCCAGAGAGTGTTATGGATGTGGGGAGACTAGACATATTAGGAGGTATTGTCCAAAACAGAGTTACAGACCCCCAATAGTCAGAGGTAGAGGTGGTCATGGAAGAGGCCGCTATTCTGGAGGACGGGGTGGCCAAGGTAATGGAGGTCACCAAATCAACCGGGGTGGCGGGCAAAGTGGAACTACTGCAGCGCAACATGGTAGGGGAAACGGGCAGACAGGTGATAGGGCCCATTGTTATGCTTTCCCTGGGAGGTCTGAAGCGGAGACATCTGATGCTGTTATCACAGATAATCTTTTGGTTTGTGATTGCATGGCTTCTTTATTATTTGATCCTGGATCCACATTTTCATATGTATCTTCCTCATTTGCTACTGGTCTTAATTTACATTGTGAATTGCTTGACATGCCTATTCGTGTTTCTACTTTGGTGGGTGAGTCTGTGATAGTTGAAAAGGTGTATAGGTCTTGTCTTATGACTTTTGTGGGGAGCAATACTCATGTAGACTTGGTTATCTTAGAAATGGTTGATTTCGATGTAATTCTGGATATGACTTGGCTTTCTCCAAATTTTGCAATCTTAGATTGTAATGCTAAAACTGTAACGTTGGCCAAGCCTGGGACAATCCGTTAGTGTGGGAGGGTGAATACCTTCCACTCCAGTTCGTATCATCTCCTTTCTTCATGCTAAGAGAATGGTTAGTAAAGGGTGTTTACTTTCTTGGCACACCTCAGGGATGATACTACCCAAGTACCTTCAATTGAGTCGGTTTCGATAGTCCGTGAGTTTCTGGATGTGTTTCCTGCAGACCTTCCTGGTATGCCACCGGATAGGGATATTGACTTTTGCATTGATCTAGCCGGGTACTCGCCCCATTTCCATACCCCCTTACAGAATGGCTCCCGCTGAGTTAAGGAGTTAAAGGCCCAACTTCAAGAGTTTTTAGGTAAAGGCTTCATTAGACCAGCGCTTCCCCTTGGGGTGCTCCGGTTTTTATTGTGAAGAAGAAGGATGGGAGTTTTCGGATGTGCATAGACTACAGGCAACTGAATAAGGTAACTGTTAAGAACAAGTATCCTCTTCCTCGCATTGATGATTTGTTCGATCAGTTACAAGGTGTTTGTACCTTCTCAAAAATCGACTTGAGATCTAGTTATCATCAATTGAAAATACGGGCAGCAGATGTGCCAAAGACTGCTTTTCGAACTAGGTATGGGCATTATGAATTCTTAGTAATGTCTTTTGGACTTACGAATGCCCCTGCTGCTTTCATGAGTCTGATGAACGGGATTTTTAAGCCATATCTAGATCTCTTTGTAATTGTGTTCATTGATTATATACTGATATACTCCAAGAGCAGGAAAGAACACGAGGAGCACTTGAGAATTGTGTTGGAAGTGTTGAGGGAGAAAAGGCTTTATGCCAAATTCTCCAAGTGTGAGTTTTGGCTAGATTCAGTGTCCTTCTGAAGGCACGTAGTTTCTAGGGATGGAGTGATGGTGCTAAGATTGAAGCAGTGAAGAGTTGGGTAAGACCTACTAATGTTACAGAAGTAAGGAGCTTTGTTGGTTTAGCTAGCTACTACCGTCGATTTGTCAAGGGATTTTCTTCGGTTGCTTCCCAATTGACAAACTTGACTAAGCAGAATGTTCCATTTGTATGGTCGGATGAATGTGAAGAAAGCTTCCAGAATCTCAAGACCTTGTTGACTACTGCATTAATTCTTACCTTGCCAGTGGAAGGCAAGAATTTCATTGTTTATTGTGATGCATCTTATTCTTGGTTGGGTGCAGTGCTAATGCAAGAGAGAAATGTGATTGCTTATGCTTCAAGGCAATTAAAAGTGCATGAACGTAACTACCTGACCCATGATTTGGAGTTGGCCGCAGTCGTGTTTGCATTAAAGCAATGGAGACATTATCTATATGGGGTTAAGTGTGAAGTCTATACAGATCATCGTAGTTTACAATATGTCTTTACTCAGAAAGATTTGAATTTGAGACAGAGGACATGGATGGAACTACTGAAGGACTATGATGTTATTATATTGTATCACCCAGGAAAAGCTAATGTGGTGACAGATGCCTTAAGTAGAAAAACAGGGAGCATGGGAAGTCTAGGTCACTTGCAGGTTTCTAGACGCCCATTGGATAGAGAGGTTAAGACTCTGGCTAATGACTTTATGAGGTTGGAAGTACTAGAGAAAGGAGGATTTTTGGCCTGTGTGGAGGCAAGATCTTCTTTTCTTGACAAGATTAAGGGAAAGCAGTTTACTGATGAGAAGCTGCAGCCGAATTCGGGATATGGTGTTGCGAGGAGAGGCTAAAAAGGCAATAATTGATGAGGAAGGAGTTTTGAGGATTAATGGAAGGGTATGGTGTGCCCCGTGTTTTGATTTGATCCACACTATTCTTACAGAGGCTCATAGTTCAGGATATTCTATACATCCTGGTGCAAACAGATGTATCGCGTGACCTAAACAACATTTTTGGTGGAGTAGGATGAAGCGTGACATCGTGGATTTGTGTCAGCCCAATGCCCGAATTGTCAGCAGGTAAAGTATGAACACCAGAGGCCCGGAGGAACACTTCAGAGAATGCCCATTCCTGAATGGAAGTGGGAAAGAATTGCAATGGATTTCGTGGTTGGTCTTCCAAAGACATGGGCAAGTTTGATTCTATTTGGGTAATTGTTGACAGATTAACTAAATCTGCTCACTTCATTCCGGTCAAGGTGACTTACAATGCAGAGAAGTTAGTCAAACTCTATATCTCTGAATTGTTCGATTGCATGGAGTTCCACTTTCCATCATATCAGATAGAGGTACGCAGTTTACTTCTAAGTTTTGGAGAACATTGCATGCTGAATTAGGTGCTAGGTTGGACCTTAGTACTGCATTTCACCCTCAGACCGATGGTCAGTCTGAGCGAACGATTCAGGTTTTGGAGGATATGCTTCGTGCATGTGTGATAGAATTTGGTGGTCATTGGGATAACTTCTTACCCTTAGCAGAGTTTTCATACAATAATAGCTATCACTCAAGTATTGATATGGCCCCATTCGAGGCATTGTGGGAGGAGATGTAGGTCTCCCATTGTTGGTTTGATGCATTTGTGGTGAGACCATGGGGTACTGATCTCCTGAGGGAATCACTAGAGAAAGTGAAATTCATTCAAGAAAAGGTTTTAGCGGCGCAAAGTAGGCAGAAGGAATATGCAGATCGAAAGGTTAGAGACTTGGAGTTCATGGAGGGTGAACAAGTCTTGCTGAAGGTTTCACCCATGAAAGGGGTGATGCGGTTTGGTAAACGAGGAAAGCTTAGTCCGAGGTATATTGTTCCATTTGAAGTGCTAAAGCGCGTGGGGGAGGTGGCTTATGAATTGGCATTACCTCCAGGACTACCTCCAGGACTCTCAGGAGTGCACCCGGTATTTCATGTGTCTATGCTGAAAAAATATCATGGAGACGGAAACTTCATTATTCGTTGGGATTCAGTTCTTCTTGATGAGAATTTGTCTTATGAGGAGGAGCCTGTTGCTATTTTAGATAGAGAAATCCGCAAGTTGAGATCACGGGAGATTGCATCCATCAAAGTTCAATGGAAGAATCGACCAGTTGAAGAGTCCACTTGGGAGAAGGAGGCTGATATGCAAGAAAGATTCCCACACCTGTTTGCAGATTCAGGTACTCCTTTTCGCCCTTGTTTTTCTTCTTGTGATCTTTCGAGGACGAACGATGGGTAAATTGGTATCTATTGTAACGACCTGTTTAGTCGATTCGAGCAGTAGAGTTTATTTCTGATAATAACTGACTGGGTCGACGGATCCTGCGACGGACCTTCATGGGCTCGACGGACCGTCGAAGGTCTCGTTCCAAAACACTTCAACTTTGAAAATTTGGGTACGGGGATCAACTCTCTGAACTTCGCGACGAAACTGCAGCACGGACCGTCGTAGACAGACGGACCGTCATACACCTTCCTACTGAAATTGAGTTTCTGAACTCTGTGACGACCCTGCAGGACGGACCGTCGTAGGCACGATGGGCCGTCACGAGTGGCGTAATTCCACCTGGGTCGGATTTCTGCTAAATTTTTTAAAGGGCGTTTTGGACTATTCATGCTTATAATTATAAAGTTAGTGGGTTAATGTTAATAATTCAATTACTTGGGGGTTAAAGGAGATAACCTTGAAATAAATAGTGGGTTACTTTTATCATCTTTTATACTTAATTATATGATAGTTAGGGTAAAAGAAAAAGAGTTTGAATAAGGAAAAATAGAAAGAGCAAAGAAAAGAAGAGAGAACGAGCGAGATAGAGAAGAACGAAGAGACAGCAAGGGCATTGAGAAGTAGCTTGCGTGATCGCGAATTCTTCGGTGGAGGTAGGTTCTGGTTTATGCTATTTCATAGTAAACTCTAAATAGCGATTGATATGTATTGGGTGATACTGTAAAGTCTTCTATATGCTTAATTGTGTAGTTGCATGTTGTGATTATGTAAATGGTGATGGATTATAATGATGATACTGTGGAATCTTAAAAACCTTAAATCCACTCTATTAATAATGATACCTTGACATAAAGGAAGGTTGATGAACTGGAAAAATAATGAGATTAGGGGATCGGGTGTCACAAATCGACACGTAGAATTAGGGGATCGGGTGTCACGAACCGACACGTAGAATTAGGGGATCGGGTGTCACGAACCGACACGTAGAATTGAGGGATTGGAGTGTCACGTACCGACACCAGGAATTAGGGGATCGGTTGTCACGAACCGACACGTAGAATTAGGGGATCGGGTGTCACGAACTGACACGTAGTAGTAGGGGATCGGAGTGTCACGTACCGACACCAGGAGAATAAAGAGAATGAATCTTGAATTATGTTAATATACTCAATTTAAAGAAACCTATTTCCCAAATGAGTATGGTGTGGAGGCTTGAGTCCTCATAGATGTGCTTGGGTTGTGGCCAATGGTTATGGTACTTGTTGTTGTCACCTGTTGAGTATGGTAGTCGATTTTATGTTATTATCTGATATATATTGCTTTCTATTTTGAGTTGGCCGATGATACCTACTCAGTACTTGTGCCTTGTACTGACCCCTACTTGTAATTTTCTTCTTTGTTATTTGTGGAGTGCAGCAAACGTGCCATCGACTTCAACTCGTCCTCAACTCTAGCCAGTCTTCATCACGTCAGATTTCAGGGTGAGCTATTGTTCCTAGCTTGGACTGGATTCTCTCTCATTCATGTCTTGATGTCCTTGAATTTCGGACATGGACCATCTGTTTACTTATTTTAGCTTCCTAGATACTCTTAGATTTAGTAATTTGAGGAAAGATGTTCTTGTGGTGATGACTTCCAGATTTTGGGAATAATAAATATTCAATTTTAGAAGTTATTTATTGGTTATATTAATGAGTTTTAAGTCTTCCGCATTATATTTTTGTTCATTATGATTGGAATATTGGTAAACGTTGGGGTTTAGATTTGTTGGTTCGCTCACATAAGAGGATAAGTGTGGGTGCCACTCTCATCTCGTTTTGGGTCGTGACACAAATATAAAAACATATCAACAAATAGTTAAGGAAATGGATTGTTACGCTAATTTGTTGAGTTTTGTAAATTTATTATAGTGAAGAAACCTTTGACAATAATGAAAAATGAGGGGAGCTCTTTGAAATTTTAATAAGTACCAGAGGTGGGGGGGTGGGGGTGGGGTTGGGGGGCGACTACGGAAATTAATGTGTGGAGTTAGGCGAATGCGGAAAAGAGAAAATTCAATATATATATATATATATATAATATATATATATATATTATCTTACCGAATTGGGATACACCACCACATTATGTAGTTAAGGGTAAGTTCTGATACCAATGTTGGGAGGTGTGGAATTCATCATAGAGTAAGTTACATATTTTATAGAGTTGAATATATTTTTCCAATGTTAGGAGGTGCGGAATTCATCATAGAGTAAGTTACATAATTTATAGAGTTGAATATATTTTATCATAAAATTCTTTTGATAATTGTTCTAATCTAAATATTTCTTTAATATTATTTATTATATATTCTATGTATAACATATTTTATAGAGTTGAATATATTTTATCATAAAATTCATTTGATAATTGTTCTAATCTAAATCTTTCTTTAATATTATTATTATATATTCTATGTATAACATATCTTGTGTTCTTTGGTACATGTATAAATTTTCTTGCATTAATTGTTTTAATAATCTTATATTTTCCATTGTTCTAGCCAATATTCTAAATAGTCATAGTTCATTTTAATCTGAATCTATTTCTAAA
>JAKWJD010001760.1:33152376-33262029 GCA_027705065.1 Solanum peruvianum | reverse complement strand
TGTTTGTATAAGAGTCTCAAAACTTTGGTGTACCGAATAACCAAACTTTTATTTTAAAAAAAATTAAAAATTTAACTACAATTAAATCATATATGGGCATTTTCTTAACTAAAAGTTAAAAATTCAACTACAATTAAATCATTCATGAACAAATCAAAGTAACTTCAAATATTAATTTCCAAGAGAAATTCAAACATAATTTTTTCATTATACATTATGTAAAGGAACCGTCTTCACACTTGTTTTTAACAAGAAATAGCTGGAGGCACAATATATATTCTTGATAAAAACAGATATAGTCTTTTAGTTAGCACAATAAGTGTTCCACAATGATACACATCATTCTTTAATATAGTTTTAAATTTCTAAGTATCTTATACTTTATCCTTATTTAATTTTTCATTCACAATAAAAAAATTGATTTAAAAAACACCGAACTAAACCGAACCAAATTAGTTTGGTTTAATATAAGGTGCACACTTTTCTAAAATCGAAAAACCAGACCGAAGTTTGATAAAATCAAATTGAAGAGTTAATCACCCACCCCTATGTAGAGCTACATGTGACATTTTAATACACACATAGATGCCACATAACTCTTTCGTTAAATAAAAGAGTAAGTGTGGTCCAATAGATTGACGAAAAGGGCAATTTTGAGTCGTAATATAATTTAAAGGTATGGTTAATCTATTTCGAATAGTTAAAGAATTGTTCCGACTCTTTTCCGGAGAAAGAAATATAAGACCAAAATCGAAAAGAAGAAACAACTATTTACTTGTATAAGAATACTATTACTTTAATATTTTCATTCAATCTACAAGGCTGCCCAAACAGTTCCCATAAATTAAAACATGAGTGATTGACGAGTGATTTAAGCTAAAAATGCACACGATTAATCAAGTAACAAAAATAGTGCTAAATAAGAAAGAAATAGGAGTTCTCTTTGTCTTATAAATTTGGACATCAATTAAATAAAAGGAAAAATGTATAAGTACCCCTCCTACCCATGCCCGAATTCTCAGAGACACACTTATACTATGCTAAGGTCCCATTACCCCTCTAAATATAAATAAGGGAAAATGCACAAGTAACCCTTAACATATGCCCAAAATCCATGTGGCACACTTATACTATACGAATGTCATATTACCTCCCTAAACATATTTTATAAGTAATTTTCTTTTCGACCTACGTAACACTATCTTGAAAAAAAGTCAACCAGCGTTGGGCCAAGTTAGTGCCACGTAGGCCGAAAAGGGGTAGAAAGTTATTAATAAAATAAGTTCAGGGGGTAATAGGACCTTAGTATAGTATAAGTGTCTCTGCGATTTCGGACATAGGTTGAGGGGGTACTTGTGCATTATACCTATAAATAATTCTCTATCCCTTTTCGACCTACTGTCACTAGTTTGAAAAATGTCAAAGTGCATTGGACCCACAAGATAGTGTCACGTAGACTGAAAAATGATGAAAAAATATTTATAAAATAAGTTCAGGAGGTAATGGTACCTTAGTATAATATAAATGTGTCTCTGAGATTTCGAGCATAGATTGGGATACTTGGGCATTTTTTCTAAAAATAATAATAATCTCTAATCTTTTCATTTGTTCGTCCACTGCACTGATAATGGACGGTCACAAGTCATTGTCTAACTCACGTGAAGAAATATCTCTCTACCCAACCACACCAATAGAAATATCCCAACGCACCTCTCCCTACCCAAACACCCCAATCGAAATACCCCTCCCTACCCAACCCCTTAATAGAAATGCCCAACACATACACACATATCCCTATCCAACCCACACTCACCCATCCCAACACACAATACGTACTGATCATCTTCTTTTTCTCGATATAATGTTATGATTTTTCTTCCTCTTTATTACTTGATCTCTTAGTTAATACTTCAACTTCTAATTATCAATGAAAAGAGGTTGAAGTCAATTAATAACTTTGTTTCTCACTGCTCTCTTTTAGTTACTCTTCTAGAAAAGGTTGAGATCAAATTTAATGACTTTGGTTATCACTGATAGTCATTTCTTTAGAAGAGATTGAAGTCATGTTTTGTTGTTTTTCATTATTGTTGCACATCTACACCTTGTGTTTGTTTCATTAATGTAATCAGTCTTCAAATTACTTTGTTTTTTTTCTTGTTTATGATGATTAAACTAAGAAACTAGTGTTAAGTTCTTGTTGTCATTTTCATTAATCTTTTTATCTACATTTAATGTCTTGTTTCGTTGATGAAAGCAGTCTTTAAGTTATTTTTTTTATGATGAAACTAAGAAGCTAATGCTAAGTTCTTTTTTTTCAAATGCATTAGTAGCTATACTAAGGTCCTATTGCCCTCCAAAATTATTTTATAAATAATTTTCTACCCATTTTCGTCTTATGTGGCACTATCTTCTAGATCCCGCGCGTGTTGAATTTTTTTAATGATAGAGTCACGTAAACCGAAAAGGGATAGAAAATTATTTATAAAATAAGTTCAGAGAATAATAGGACCTTAGTAGAGTATAAGTGTCTCTTAGAATTTTGAGCATAGGTTGGGGGTACTTATACATTTTCCTCCTGTCTTTCATTAAACTTATTTATAAATAGTGTTCTATTTCACTGATGAAATCAATCATCAAATTGTTTTATTTTATTCTAATAATGAAACTAAAATACTAATGCTAAGCCCATTTGGGTTAGACTAATTTCAAGAAGGGTGAATTGTTGGAAATCAATGTAAAGAGAATTAAGTTAATTCTTATAACTTTTTCCCTCATTACTTTAATGACTTTGGTCCTCTCTCTGCTAGTCATCACTCTACAAAAATTAAAGTCAATTTCTATTTAATAAAAATAGTTACAATTCTCTTTGTTACCCCAACCATCCTACCATAATATTTGATTAATGAGTTCTTTGTTTTAAGGTTTTGGAGAAAATAAATTAGGACTTCTTTTAATTTATTTTGCTTTTATATTTTTTCATTTGTTTCTTCTTTGGTATCTTTTTGTTTCGGTAGATAGCGCATTTAGGAAACATCAATCGAGAGTTATATTAGTTACGTCTTGCTGTCAATCATCTCGGTTTATTAAATAAAAACTTACAGAAGTCAATTCTAATAGAGGCATTATTATCAACCAGTTTTGTGGATGTGATATTCACAACATTTCATCTACAAAAGACATGGAGAACTTGATTATCATCTCTCAAATCATGTCAAATTTGCATCAAGTTATTGCCCTAATAGTGCCTCGCCCCCAATATTAGATATTGTTTTGACGATGATGTACATGAATGAATTTGTTTTTCATGACTAGAACTTTTTTTGTGTAGTCAATCATCATATGTTGTATGCAACAAGTTAATTTTTATGATGTTTTGATTTTTTAAATTTCTATGGTTGAATATCAAATAAACTAAGCATAGGGGAAGAAGGTTAAGCATGCAAGTAAACAAAATAATGAAGACGAAAGAGGGTTTAAACATAGAATAAAACAAAGGAAAAATGCACAAGTACCTCACTATATTATGACCGAAATCCCAGAGACACACCTTAATTAAAGTGAGGTCTAATTACCCCCATGAACTTTTTTTTTTTTTTTGTAATTTTATACATCATTTGTTTTACGAGGCACACTCTCTAACTCCACGCAATTGAGGCGCATGAGAGATCTTTGGATATCACGTAAGCCAAAAAGGTGCATAAAATTACAAAAAAAAATAAGTTCAAGGGGGTAATAAGACCTTAGTTTAGTTAAGGTATGTCTCTTGGATTTCGATAATTGTGTGGGGGGTACTTGTGCATTTTTCCTAAAATAAAATATAAAAGTAAAGCAAATAATAAATAAAGAGAAAATAGCAAAATTCCTCCTTAATCTATTATCGAATTTCCAACTACACACTTAAACTTTGTGGGGTTCTATCAACCCCTGAACTGTTTAAAATAAAAATTATTGTACCCCTAGAAGGCTCCAACCACATTTATGTTGATGGGTGAAACTCACGCATTTGATACATGAGATTTTCATTTTAAAAAGTTTTTCTTCACTTTTTTCATTATTTTTACTCTTTTCTCTATTCTTTCACCATTTCTCCAAGCCCAAAAACATTTTCACCATTTTCTCCATTACTATAAACACCAAGTCTACCAATCACTACAATCTTGAAAAGTAGAAGGTCAGTAATGATAACACCAAAGGTCTACCAATCACTACAATCTTGAAATGAAGAATGTCGACAACGATTTTAATTCCATTTGTCGTTTCGTCCATTTTTTCATTGGTATTAGATAATTACCATGAATGCATATGTCAAATTTCTCAATCTGGAGTTAATGAATACATAACAATGGGGGAAGGTTGAATGTGAGTTTCATCGAAAATTCAAAATTCTTCGTCAGTTTGGATTAAGATTACAATTTTGAAGCTCCGAAGAATCAAAATTAAAATGACGAGAAATGGACAGATCTGGTCACAATGAAGGAAGAAATTTCTATGAAGAAGAAAGAAAAAGAATTAAGGCAAAAAAAAAAAGATACACACACATATATATACTAAATATTTTTTTTCTATGCTCACTCTTTAAGGGAGAGTGATTGGAGCCCTGTGAAATTTAATTGTGTAGTTGGATATCCGATAATAAATTGGGGAGCATTTGACCATTTTAAGGAAAGCTAATTACAATTTGACATGATTTTAACAAGAAAACAAGGAAATATGAAACATGACATGGTAAAAACCTAGATTAATCCCCAGCCAAATCGTCATTTGTCGTGATCCATTTTTTCTCAAAATGAATTTTGTGCACGATCAGACCATATAATGCCATTGCATGCACACTCACTCATCCACATTTCTTCACTAGCAAAAACTTTAAAGTTTTTCTGCTAATTTTCTTTTAGCAACTTCTTCTAGCATTATATAATTTCATTTCGTTCTTTTTGATGTTGTTTTCTTAGAAAAAATTCAAGTTATATTGTTTTTTCACTTTTGTTGTTTCACATCTACACCTAATGTTCTACTTGATTCATGAAATTAGTTTTCAATTTTTTTTCCTAATTATGAAACTAAGAAATTAATGCTAAGCCTGATTGGGCTAGACTAATTTCTAGAATGGTGAATAGTTGAAGGAAGATCAATGTAAAGGGGATGAAATCAATTTTTATGTTTATTTTTACTCATAAGTACTTTTTATTTTAGTCGTTTTCTTACTCTTAATTTTTAATAAAAGAAGTTGAAGTCAATTTTAATTCCTTTGCGTTTCACTTTTCACTGCTAGTTATTATTCTAGAATAGATTGATGTCTAGTTTTGTTGTTATTTTTCTTATTGTTTCACATTTACATCTAATGTTATAAATTAACGAAATAAGTCTTCAAATTACTTTGTTATTTTTGTTTCTGATGTTGGAACTAAGAAGCTAATGCAAAAAATTTTCTTCTTGTTTTTTTCATTCAACTTATTTTATCAAAATGATCTTGTGTTTTGTTTCATTGATAAAATCAGTCTTTGATGTATTTTTTTATTCTAATGATGAAACTAGATCCGTCCTAACTCATGATTTGATAGGATTTCACTATAATTTTTGGAGTCCATTTATGAAAATAATTTTTTATCTGGCTTGATTAAGTCTGTCAATTTGTGGAGCTTGAGAAATAGAGATATGATTGCTTTGTAGGCCAACTAAAAATAAAATAGAGTATTAAAAATGACACGTGTCTAAACTCAAAATTTGTTTAAAAGTTTGAAATATTACAATTTAGATACAAATTATGTTTATAAAATATGTATTACATAAAATAAAATTTTCTAAAATATCTAGGTAATAGCTACATAGCCTATGAAATATTGTTATAGTTTTTGTATTTTATTATGATATTGGAAAATAATTATGTTAATTTCTCTATGTAGTTATTTATGTTTTATTTGAAATCAAACTTAATAAATTTTAAAAATATAATTTTATTTGTATATTTGATTGACAAGTAATAACATCAACACTATGTAATATTTACAATGATTTTTTAAATATAATTTAATTTTTGAAATTATAAAAAAAACAACTTTTAAGAAAAGAAGACTGGTCGGACAAAACCCGTATCCCACTTAATTGTGTGTTGAACCAATAATTTTTGAGTTCTTATAAAAAATGGGCTAGCCGACATGATCCCTTAATTTAAAAAGCTTATATGGGTTAATCCTAGTCGCATGACCCATCCTATATTTATAGTTTGACTCCACGTAAACACATAAGTCATCAAGACCTTCACAATACTAACATAGTCAAGTAGTACATGGTAATAATATAATTCATAAAGTAATGACGACGAGGTCAAATTATTCACAATTCATAAAGTATAGCACATAAGCACCACTACCATAAGTGGACCATACCAAAAATCATCATAATCTAAAACCTATACTATACAATATAGAGAAAGTTAGGTCAACATACCATCAAACCAAGTTCACTACTCCAATCCATAGTCAATTCAATCACACAATATAGAAAGGTTTTACCAATAGTCATAGTCACCAATTCAATTCAATAATCACTATATACAACATGAATTTATCAGATTAGGATAGCCTACTTACTAATTATTCTAGCATGACTCTTTCATAATTCAATAACCCTAATCAAACTACACTATAATGCAATAGTATAGAGCCATAATTAAATCACCCATAAAATAGACAAAACTAGAATTTAATTATTTGCATGGCTTCATAGAGTTTTTAGTCTAAAATTATCAAATTAACATCAATTCAATCATAATACAATGATTCAAAACGTTTTATGCAAGAACCCGTGGCTAGATTACAGTTTAGAAGTACATCTTTTTGAAAAGTCTTGAAAGAACACTTTGGAGATTGTCTCCTTGAAGAAAAGAGATTCAAGGATCATCAAAACCATACCTTAATTGATGCTAGACCACGAAAATTGAGAAGATTTGATAGAGAATCCAATTTTGAAGCTCCAATCTCTCTTCAAGCTTCAGTGGTGTTACTCTCTAGAGTTCTTGGGTTTTGATCTTGCAATCATGAATTTATCTAAGTGTTTAGGAATTATAAAAATGTTTATAATATCAAAAATAATTTTATGAAGTCGTCCAACTAATTTTAAAAAGGCTAGGTGAAAATCCCACATTGCCCTTTGGCTAGCCGAGAAACCTACAGGAAATTGCAGTTGCGAATAGACGACCATCAATGACACTCCGTAGACCAACCAACTGATCGTCTTGTTGGTCCGAGATTTGGGTAAGATTCTAGCTAAATAAGAGCACAAGCTCAGCCTATGTGTCAACCTACGCCCACCACCTACGGGGCGTTGACCAGCCTA
The DNA here is from genome assembly GCA_027705065.1 of Solanum peruvianum. Classification (NCBI taxonomy): domain Eukaryota; kingdom Viridiplantae; phylum Streptophyta; class Magnoliopsida; order Solanales; family Solanaceae; genus Solanum; species Solanum peruvianum. Next base: position 33,254,694 of record JAKWJD010001760.1, on the reverse strand, counting down.
CTGAACGTCGATTGCCATTCATAGATGAGGTTGGTTTTGACAGCTTTTGGCTGCGAGTTGGGTACTCCTCAAGGACCCATCGTGCTTTTTCCCACAAGTATCTCAAGTAGGCTTACCACCTTGAGAACAACTACACCACCTAGGTTCTTCTTGAATTGAAGCCTTCTTCTTGAACCTAGGTTGGTTTTGCTCACTTGGTTCACTCCTCTTCAAAATTCTAGAAATCCAACAAAGCTTGGACTCCTTAATGGATTGAGCATACACCGTAAACCTAGACAAGTTCATGTCATTGTGGAGCATGGCCGTACGACACTCTTCTATCACAAGATCAACAACACCAATCACAAACCTACTCATCGCATCCCTAGGGTTAGACACAAAGGATGGAGAATACCTAGACAACATGGTAACCTTCAAAGAGTATTCTTCCACACTCATGTTTCCTTGCTTAAGGTTAATGAACTCTTCAACCTTCATTTCCGTCCTCTCACGGGAAAAAAACTTTCCTAAGAAAGCCTCCTTAAACTCCTCTTACGGGAAAAATACTTTTCTTGTTTTACAAAGTAAGTGATTTTAAAAATATTTTCAAGATCTTATGTCGTGCAAGCCGCTACACTGGTGAAAAGTGATTTTTTAAAAAAAAGTAATTGTTTTGGGTTGCTATAATACAATAAGACTAATTATTAGAAACCCCTATGAAACACTTCATTTCATTCAAATTAATCCCTAACACACAAAAAAAGAGAAGGAAAATACATGATTCTACAAGATAAAGAAGATTTAGGAGTTCAATTATATTGGTTGCATGCACCATTACTTTTGAGCGGAAAATTGAAAGTAACATAAGAGTAAGAGAGCCTATAATAATAATAATAATAATAATATAATAATAATAATAATAATAATAATAATAACAATAATAATAATAATAATAATAATAATAATAATAATAATAATAATAATAATAATAATAATTGATTCAATAATAATTTGTAAAAGACTTATGAAAACTTAAAATGACTTCTCTTATTTGACTCTTGATTTCTCTTGACTTTATTTGTTAACTAGTCTTGACTTGACTCTTAACTGATCCTTGAATTGAATTATTGATTCAAGGATTAAGATTTGTGTTCTGAAAGATCTCATAATGTTTAGGCGCGCGACGCGCGACCATGCTCAGATTGTGTTTGTCAAAAATTTTTCCTCGTTTTTCTTCCCCAACAAACCAAATTCGATTCTTTTTCTTAGATTACTTTTAGATACGGATACCCACCAATTGTACTTAAGAACCTAACCCGAAACAACCCTATAACGCGACATCACGAATTCAAAACTTCCCTATCCAAGCTTATTCAATAACAACATATGAATTCAAGAAAGGGTATCAAAATCATCAATATTCAAACTTGTTTAGGACGAATCCAAACTACAATTAACATGCTTGGAACGTGGGAGAACAATCCCAACATTACGAAAATCTCAAATACCTGAGCAAATACTTAACGAAAACACCAACGTTCTTGGTCGATCTTGATGACTTTGCCCTTTTTCCTTTGTTCTTTTCTCTTCTCCTTTCTCCTTAGCCCTAGCGTGAAAATTCCCAAGACTAAGTTCAAACTTGACCCATATTACATTCCTAAAAAAGGAATAGAATAATTGGATAGTGAAAAATACTAAAATACCCTTGAAAATCCTGAATTTGGACATTTTGTTAATCCAACAACCCAACTTTCAAAGGGCATAACTCACTCATACAAACTTGAAATTGTGCAAGCTTAGCGGCGTTAGAAAGATCGTTCCAAGAGATTTGCAACCATATTTAGAAATACCTCTAACTTATCCTGAGCTAGAAGTTATGGTCGTTTGAAAATGACCAAAAACTCACTTTAACTTAAAATGTTCCAGATTTCCTTACACTTTCCAAAATTAACTATTTCCATATTTGTGCACTTCCTTCTAGTTCTTTCTAGTTGCGAGATGTTATAAACATAATACATAAATGACTAAATCAAGCTTGAGACCTCTAAAAATTCAATTAAGACCTCACTTAGGCCTAAAATTATCTCTCGAATCCAATGGAACTATAAGAATTTCGATCTGTGCATCCGAATTTGAATGTTGACAAAAGTCAACCCAAAATGCAAAAAATTCACAAATTTCTTACTTAGGACCTCAAATCCTCAAAAATACTTTGAATCCGAAACCAACAACTATCATAAACTAATTTTCACATTCTGGAACTGATGAAATCAATTGAATTCCATTCCGACACTTGAAACTAGAAAAGATACCAAAAATCAATTTTAAGTAACTTTAGTCTTTCAAAATCAAAACATACAAAATTCTTAACTTTTAGCTCAAAGTTCGAAATCAACTGTCAAAACTCAATCAGAAAAAACTCAGGATCGATACCGAAGGGATAAAACGATAGTTTTTTTTCAAAAAATTTCAAAAAATATCCGACTGGGTCATTACATTGAAAAAGTGCATCTGAAGTTATAATTTTTTTCTACTATAACATGTTTCTATTATTTATTTATTATATTTTATATTATATATTTTTATTATTATTATTTTATTTATATTTTTCTACTATATAGAAGAGTGAAAGGTGGGACGACCAAGGGTATTTTCGAAAATATGTATCCATTTTAGGGCAAAATGGTAATTACGTCATCAGATAGTTAAGACCGCCTCTATATGAATTTTCTAGAAGAGAAGAACTCTCCATTTCAATGGTAAAGGTAAAAACAGTTTTCTTTGGTTCCAAAAATGTCATACTGAGAGTCCACTTAAAAAGATTGCTCTCATCTTCTCATATGTTGCAATTTCAGGTCAATTGTCTCAATCTTCGCCTTTCTGGTTCTCATCTTAAAGCTTTCGAAAGTTGTTCTTTCAGTTTTCTTCCTTTTCACTATTGGGTGTTACAAATCAATTACGATCCTAAGTAACATGTAAGGTAAGTATTCATGGAGTTGGTATATTGCTTCTTCTTTCTCAAATTATATAGACCATATTTCCTGCTTCATCGCCGGTTACTCCAGAATGTGTGAAAATAGACAGTGACGGGTCTTATATTCTTGAAATTTTTGGTAGAAGAGTTAGAGAACCTGGGGAAACTTACTCTTAAGTCTAACGTGCTTGTCAATTCTATGATAGCTTTGGTCTTATATTCTTGAAATTTCTGGTAGAAGAGTTAGAGAGCTTGGGGAAAATTACTATGAATTCTTATGTGCTTGTCGATTTTATGATAGCTTTGGTTTTCAATATTTCTTTTTGTGATTAATTAAATGCTTCATATTGAACCATCACGTTTCATGCTATTGTTTCAGTTGGTTGAATGAACCCTGACCTACTTTGTGTTAGCTATCTATACTAACACACCTCTGAAACGCACCACAAACATGCTCATTGACCTTTTCCCAAAACACCTTACAGTTGAGATAAATATCCGGTGTATTGTTTATTGTAGCCACATCAAAGTTAATTCTATGGGTATGTTGTACTTAAAATCTAGAAATATCTTTTGACGATAAAGCATCCTAAATTACCCCTGCATTTATACAACTTGTTATTGAAAGTCACTCACACTAGAATATATGAAGTTCTTAGCTTTAATCTATTATTTACTTGGTTGTTTGAGTTATTTTTTAGTTTATTGACTGGGAGTTACTTACATTTTGAGAATGTAATTCTTAAGCTCTCACCAATTAGAGTTGTCTAATAGTTTGCAATTAACATGAAAATCTATCTGTTAATTTTTGTTAGATGAACATAAGTATATTTTAATTTTAATTTATAGATCTCTGGTTTTTATTTTTGCAATCAGTTTTAGACTTATTTAGTTGATGTTTACTTGGTTTTAGAAGGTATTTCAAACCAGCTTCCTGTTATGTGGTTTCTGGGATAGCAAAGGTTGGTTGCTAAGCTGGGTATTGTATCTCCAACACATTTGAAATGATAGATCAAGAAAGGCGTTGAATTTGAAGATCCTAAATAGAGTTATGTGACATAATTCATCGTGGAGAAACAACAAACTACTGCCTCTTACAGGGATATAGATCATAATCGTTATATCAAGATTAAGAATATAATTACATTTAATAGTTTAGAGAATATGTTTTTACTAGTCAGACTAAAATAACTATCTCTGCTTGATCCCGTTCAATACATACCAAAATGCACTAGCACGACAAGTTAGAACTATGCCATTCTCATAATCAAGATAAATTACATTTAATCTCGTGCTACAATCTTTCTGATGGTTTTGTCCAAATTTCCATCTATGATTGTGAACTATAAATTTTAACTTATAAGAACCGGTGATTTAATCTTCTGTGTATAAGCTTAAACTTTATACACCAAATCATCTACTATATAAGTTAAGGACACATATATGACAATTAATCTATTTAATGTAACACTTTATTGAATTGAATAAACAAATAAACAATTGTTCAATATTAATACTATCGCAAAACGCATGGTTAATATTATATCCTAACAATCTCCCACTTAGACTCATAACCATTCACCTACAACTCTAACACCCATTCCTTCAACATGTCTATCAAAAGACTTTTGCGGTAAAGATTTTGTGAAAGGGTCTGCAAGGTTGTTCTCTGATGCAATCTTCGCCACCATCACATCCCCTCTCTGTACTATGTCTCGAATCAAATGGTATTTTCTCTCAATGTGTTTTACCTTATTATGACTTCGTGGTTCCTTTGAATTTGCAACCGCTCCACTATTAAACAAAACATTGAAAGTGGCATTTCTATTGCAGAAACAACCGCTAAGTCTTTAAGAAAGTTTATGATCCACACTGCTTCCTTAGCTGCCTCAGAGGTTGCTATATATTCGGCTTCCATGGTAGAATCAGCAACACATGTTTGTTTTATGCTTCTCCAAACAATGGCTCTACCTCCCAAAGTAAACACATTTTCTGAGGTCGACTTTCTAAAGTCCATATCAGACTAGAAATATGAGTCTGTGTACCCTATGGGCACCAACTCATCCTAATGATAGACTAGCATGTAATCCATAGTCCTTTTCAGGTACTTGATTATATGCTTAACTGATGTTAAATGTTCTCGTCCAGGATTAGACTGATATCTGCTAACCATGCCTATGACAAAACAAATGTCAGGTCTAGTGCATAACATGGCATACATGAGACTTCTTACCGGTGATGCATAAGGAACTGTCTTCATGGTTTCTGTTTCCTCATCTGTCTTAGGAAATTGATCCTTAGATAAAGAAATTCCATGTCTGAAAGGAAGAAATCATTTCTTAGAATTGTGCATGCTAAACCTGGTAAGAGTTGTATCAATATAAAGAGCTTGAGATAAACCTAACATCCTTTTCTTGCGATCACGTAGAACCTTGATCTCAAGGATGTGAGCAACTTCTCCCAAATCCTTCATATCAAAGTTTGTGGACAACCATTCCTTAACTAAATTCATCAAGCCCACATTATTTCCTATGAGCAAGATATCATCTACATATAATACCAGAAACACCACTTTATCCCCATTCCACTTTTTGTACACACAAGAATCATCAAGACATTGCTCAAAACCAAAATACTTGACTGCATTGTCGAAGCAAGTGTTCCATTCCCTAGAAGCTTGCTTTAATTCATAAGTAGATCTTTTAAACTTGCACAACATGTGTTATTTTCCTTTTTCTATGAAACCGTCTGGTTGTCGCATAAATATGCTTTCATCAAGAGTTCTATTAAGGAAAGCTGTCTTGATATCCATTTGCCAAATTTCATAATCATAATGAGCAACAATGGATAAGAGAATTCTAATAGACTTAAGCATGACTACTGACGAAAAAGTTTCCTCATAATCGACCCCTTCTTTCTGAGTAAACCGTTTTGCAACGAGTCTAGCTTTGTAAGTTTGCACTTGTCCATCTACTCCTCTCTTTTTCATATATATCCACTTGCATCCAATGGGTTTGACTCCATCTACAGGTGGTTCTACAAGATCCCAAACTTTGTTAGAGTACATAGACTTTATTTCTGATTTCATGGCAACAATACATTTTCCTGCATCTTTATTTTGTAGTGCTTCGTCGTAATTCATAGGTTCGATATTCGACTCTTCAGGGTTTTGTCAAAAGACTCTCCCAAGAGTGCATACTGAAGTGGTTTTATTATCACTCTCCTACTACGACGAGACACTACAGTTGAAGGGGCAAGTTTATAGAGATTTATATCATTATGATCTTATGGTGGAACCACATATTTTTTAGGATCTTGAGTTTTCATGTTATCTTCAATACCTTGCGGTGCAGAGATATCAACAAGTTCTTCCTCTAATACAATCTGCTCATTATTACTCTCACTATCTTGATGCAATGATTTTCAAGATCTTGCACTTGTGGAATTTTATGTTTGGTAACATCTCTCCCACTATTATAATGCAATGGTATGTTAACTCTAACATGTGGGGTCTGAATTTGGTTTTCATAATTTTCAGTAGATTGATTTGTTATATCTTTGCTCAATTCCTGTAAAACTAGTTTACTTCTAGGAATATGGTTTGTTAAAAAATCCCTTCCAGAAACTTGGCATTTGTAGTCACGATGACCTTATTTTCTTTAGGATTATAAAACATACCACCTTTCATTCCTTTAGGTTATCCAATAAAAACACATACTTCTATTTTAGGTTCCAATTTTTCCGCCTTCCCTTTCATACATGTGCTAGACATCCCCAAAGCCGAATATGTTTCAAACTAGGTTTGTACCCAGTCCACAGTTCAATGGGTGTCAAAGGGAGAAAATTTAGAAGGAACTAAGTTCAGAATGTAATTTGCAGTTTCTAAGGCATATCCCCAAAATGAATAAGGCAAATCTGAGTAACTCATTATTGATCTAACCATTTCTAAAAGAGTTCTATTTCTTCTTTCTGCTACACCATTTTGTTGTGGCGTTCTAGGTGAAGACATTTGAGATGTAATTCCTTGTTCTGATAAGTAACTAATAAACTCATTAGAGAGGTATTCGCCACCACGATCAGATCGTATTGACTTGATATATATTCTATGTCGTTTCTCCATTTCAGCCTTAAACTCTTTGAATTTCTCAAAGCATTCATACTTACGACGCAACAAATATATATATCCATAATTTGAGTAGTCATCAATGAAAGTCACGAAGTACTCATACCCACCACTCGCTTGAATGTTTATTGGGCCACACAAATCAGAATGAATTAACTCTAGTTTATCATTGACTCTATTTCCTTTTGAGGGGAAATGTCTCTTAGTCATTTTTCATTCTAAACAAGATTCACGTGTTGGTAGTGCCTCCACTTTTAATGAACCTAAAGGTCCATCTCGAACCAACCTTGAAATCCTGTATAGATTTCTATGACATAGACGCAAGTGTCATAGACGAGTCATTAAAATCAGAAGAACGTTTTCTTTTACTTGAAAGGTTAACATTATTCAGTTCTATGGTTTCTTGTAATTTAGGAGAGATATTAATAATAAAAATACCATCAATCAATGTACCAGCAGAGACAAGATATTTACTATAGCTAATAACACAACCGTTATCAGAAAAACTAACATCATAACCATCTCTCAAAAGTTTAGAAACCGAAATTAAATTTCTTCTAAAAGCAGGTGCATATAGAATGTCTTTTAAAATTTAAAACTCTACCACTATCAAACGAAAAAATAATATTTCCTAATGTTAAAATTGGAGCTGCTGAGCATCCGCTTGAAAAATGCTAACTTCACCTCTAATCAACTTGTGCGTTTCCTGAAACACCTGCAAAGTAATGCAGATATGATCAGTGACTCCTGAATCTACACACCATGAAATGGTAGAAACAGCCGCTAAAAATGTTTCATCGACAAGTGAGAGTGAGTTACCTGGTTTGTCTTTCTTCTTGGCTAAGAAATCTGGACAATGTGTCTTCCAATTGCCTGACATCTTGCAATGAAAACACTTACCCTTAGACTTTTTCACGCCCCTAGTTGGAGGTGCAATTGCCTTAGCTTTGTGAGACTTTTTTTTCTTTTGACAAGAGTCTTTGCCGCCTGCAGTTCATTCAATAATTGTGCCAAAGATAGACTCATCTTATTCATATTATAATTTAGGCAAAACTGTTGAAAACTGTCAGGCAGAGACTGCAATATCATCTCAACTTGGGAATTATTGTCAATTTCATTCCCCAAGACCTATAGTTCATTCAGAAGACCTATCATCTTCAGAACATGGTCTCTTACAGGAGTGCCTTCAACTATCTTAGTGTTCATGAGAGTTCTCATGGCAGTCTACTTAGCTGATCGACCCTGGTCTCGAAACATTTGTTTGAGATTATCCAGAATTTCAAAAGCAGACAACATAGCTTGATGTTGATGTTGCAAAACATTTGACACTGAAGCCACAATGTAACATTGTGCCGCCTCATCAGCTATGCGCCATTTCTGATAATCTAACTTATCCTCATCACTAGACTGGTCATTTGGTTTCAATGGATATTCCTCATGAAGCACAAACTTATATTCTTCAATAGTTAACACAATGTCGAGATCTCTCCTCCATCAACATAGTTAGAACCCTCTAGTTTGTTTTGACCCAAAAGAGTACCAATGGGATTAAAATGAGACATGTTAAATCTGAGATTTAAGAAATAGTTACAATAGATCAATCAAACAGTCATATAACCTTGAATATTTACATTCAAACTCATCATATACATATATATTCATGCATCTTGAATAGTCGATCGATGGGATTGGAGTCCTATTCATACAATATACATATATAATGACCGAGTATTCACTCCATAAATTTATCAGACCTAACTCAGATGGAGAGTCTACTGTTAGTTTAAGTCAAGTGAATATCCTCTAGTTACATTGATCTAACTATATGTTACTCAGTTTAGAAGAGTTAATACAAATTATCAAACTAGTGATTAAAATACGTAGTGACTTGTATTAAATTCATCCGAAGGGGAGGAAGATCTAAGCCATCACATAAACTTAATACTTCATTACTATTTAATCTTGGTAAATATTGAAAAGAACTTTCATCACAATTTATATTTTATTTTTCCATTTATACAAAAAAAATCTAGAAAAATAAAACATAGACATGACTGGTTCAATACATTCAATATTCCATTCAATTCATATTGCATAAACAATATTGCAGTGTATCTTGTTCACTGCCGCCTTAACACAAATAATTTACTCATCTTTTAGCTCCACTAAGCATATATAGATTACTTGTATTAATTATTATTCACTTGATTTCCATTAACACAAGAAAACAACCAGCAACTTACTTTGAGAAATAAATTCCAATTATTATTATTATTAACTTTTTTTAAATCATAAGTGTTAAAAAAATATGCTCAACATTGATATATTTTTCAGATAAAACAAAAATAAAGGCTTGTTGATCTGTGGCTTAGCCGCCACATGTATCTAAAAAAAAATTAATAGTTCATCAACTAAAGAGCACCTTTTAAAAGGAATTACATTAGGGAACGTGGAAACAAGCACAAACAAAAATTCATTCATTGGATATCCTTTCACACATGACTTAGATGCAAACTGTTAGTTCTTTTCAAAAAAAATATTATCACGCATAAGTTGCACATGTGTATATTTTTATATTGTCTATAAAGATGCAAGTGTGGCTCTTGATGCCAATTGTTAGAAAATAGCATACACAGCGGAAGCATTTCAGAATCATACATCTCGCATGAATATAAACAACAATCACAAATAGTCATCACATATAAAGTATGCTGAAAATTAACTCAGAATTACCTCTTGAAACGTGTGCAGATATCTTGAAGCAAATTCAACTCCAGCTCTACAGTCTTCTATAGTGATCCCAATTAACAATTGAACTCTCTCAATACTTGGATGGGCAAATATTGTATAGAATACTGAGTTCTGATTCTAGGTTAGAAGAATCCCTATCTATAGAGATGTCTTCCTAGTCCAAAGAGGAGAAGAAAAACAAATCTTTTTTCTTCAAGAAAACTTGAAACACACGTTTCTTCTTCGAAGAAAAAATATACGCTACTTTTCCATCTTCTACTAGAAAATAGAATTTTGAGTTCTAGTTGCGCACTGGAGGGACCATAGAATTTAATTACTGAGGCTCCCTATTATGGTAATAATTCTAAATAATTAATTTGAATTATTCTTACCATAATAAATTACAAATCATTCCACTAAAAATTCGTAATTGCACTCCTCTTTTTATTTAAAATTCACCATTAAACACTTATGCAATTTCCCATGTTAAAATTACCGATACTAATCAATAAATTAAATTACTGACGAATTTAATTCAATGATTAACTTTTTTTAGAGCAATACTTAACTTATTTCATGTGCCAGATTCATAAATCTATTGACCGGGTTTACACATGAAAACTTATAAGTTTCTCATAAAAGGTGTATCATCAATCTCTATACTGCGACATGGATTCCATCAACTAACTAATTATTTCACCAATATATATTATTATCATATAATCTACCAGGCATATTGACCCATCTCAGAATCTCACCTTTTAATAAATCAAAATGATAATTAATATATACAGATCATAATCATTATATCAAGATTAAGAATATAATTATATTTAATAGTTTAGAGAATATGTTTTATTATTCAGTATAAAATAACTATCGCTGCTTGGTCCCGTTCAATACATACCAAAATGCACTAGCACGAGAAGTTAGAACTATGTCATTCTCATAATCAAGATAAATTACATTTAATCTCATCCTACAATCTTTCCGATGGTTTTGTCCAAATTTCCATCTATGATTGTGAACTATAAATTTTAACTTATAAGAATCGATGGTTTAATCTTCTGTGTATAAGCTTAAACATTATACTCCAAATCATCTACTATATAAGTTAAGGACACATATATGACAATTGATCTATTTAATGTAACACTTTATTGAATTGAATAAACAAAAAAACAATTGTTTAATATTAATACTATCGCAAAACGCATGGTTAATAGTATATCCTAACAAAATCACAGTATAAGTATTTAAAACTTTTTTTCTTATTTATTACTATGGCAAAAATTAAGTCAATTAACAATGTCTTTTTGTATATATACTTATTTTCTATGGAGTGGCAGTAAAAAACGACGATTATTTTCTTCCTTATTTATTATGGAGATGCAGAACATAAATTTTTAATATATTTTCTTCGTTTTAAAATATTTATAATATTTCGCTTTTTGAAAGTCAATTTGCTATTCTTTAAAAGATAGTTAGGATTCTATTTAATTGATATATTAAAATGAAAGTTTAGATATTTAAAATCTATACAAAAAATATTATAAATTATAGCTTTTCTCATGCAAATAAAATTTCAACTAGTACATTGTTATTAAATGTTGGTTATAACTCATATCTTGAAAAAATAATGTATTAAAATGAGAAAAGTATATATAAAAAAGAACAAGAGATTAAATAATAGAAATCTTAATTCACGAGATACAAGCTTATGATATGAGCTCATTTTAGATTTAACCGTCAAATAACGAATTAATGGATGAAATCTTCATGTATTTATGCTTACAAATATATTTTTTAAATTGAATAGTCCATCACAAACTTTCTTTTCATCTTTTAACGTAAGTATTCAAAAATTTAAAAAAAAAAATCGATATATAAGAAAAATATATCTATTTTCCTTACTCAAAGTTCTGTTTTTAACAAATATATCAATCATTTGACCGTCTAACATATCGGATTACTTTAGTTCAGTAGTTGCAGCCATCATGCTTATCTCCATACCTTCACAAGTTGAAAATCAAGGTATTATGTTAAACACAATATTTGTTTCTTTGTATGTTTGGAGAACAACTATATATATCTCCTTCTACTTCTATTACTTATATATAAATGGCAATAAGCACACAACTGATGATCAACATCTGTGCTTCTTTTATATGCTTATTTTCATGCTTAGATATTTGGCCTATTGGATTAGGCTTGACATTTCAACCCCAACGTCTGGGGTTCAAACGTTGTCAGCATCATTTTCTATTTCTCATTTATTTTCATCTTTTTTTAATTGTCATATTACACTTTTTAAAAGTCAATTTGATTAATTTTCAAAGTTAAATTAAATTACATTAATTTGATATTTTAAACAAAAATGTAGATATCAAAAACTATATTGTAATTTTTTGCATATCAATATAATTAAAAAATATATTGAAAAATGTTAGTCAAATTTTTTATAATTTGACTTTTAAAATGAAGATGGAGGGAGAATTATTTTTGATAAGTAAAGACTTCTCCATCTATTAATTGATTCAAGAGATTTTTTTTTGAAAACTTGTGTTTTAATTAGTAGAGGTCTTTAATTAATTTCAACTTATTTATTGATTTGGATTTGTAACGACCTGTTTAGTCGTTTTGAGCAGCAGATTTTTAATTCTGGAAAAACTGGCGGGGACTACGGGCACTGCGACGGACCGTCACAGTCACGACGGCCCGTCGAGGGTGCAGCATGTCAGCATACTTAGAATTCTGAAATTGGGTACTGAAAATCGACTCTCTGTAAATTGTGACGGACCTGCAGGACGTGCCGTCACATCCACGACGAACCGTCGTGAGTTTCCGTTGCAAAACACTTCAACTTTTGAGAATTTGGTATAAGAAACGAGTTTCTGACCGTCAGGACGGAGGTGCAGGACGGACCGTCACAGGGGTGACGGGCCGTCACAGACCACCTGGAAGTTGGGAGGTTGCGACGGCCATCGTGACGGACCGTCGCAGGCACGACGGCCCGTCACAGGCTGCGCAATCCCAGGCAGTTTAGGATTTCTCCACACGTTTTAAGGGTCGTTTTTGACTATTCTTTCCTTAATTATAAAGATTGAGGGTTAACATTAATAAGTCTAATTACTTAGGGGTTAAAAGGGGTAACCTTAAGTTAATTAGTGGGGTTTATTGTCCTTTTTCACACTTAATTATATGATAATTAGGGTAAAAGAAAGAGGGTTTGAACATAAGAAAAAAAAGAGAAAGAACAGAAAGGGATAGAGAGATCGATCGAGAGGCTGAGGAGAATAACAAAGCTTGGGAATTTCTTGTTGATTTCAATTCTTCGGTGGAGGTAGGTTATGGTTTTTACGATATTCGTAGTGAACTCTTATAGTGAATAATATGTGTTGATGATATTGTAAACCTGTCTATATGCTTAATTGTATGCTTGTATGAATTGATTTTTGTGATTTGATAAAACAAGCATGATGAAAACCCTTGAATCCCAAATCTTGAAAGAAACTTTAATCTATGATATTAATGATGATGCCTTGGTATAAAAGAAGGCTTGACGAATTAAAGTAATGGGATTGATGATGCCTTGGTATAGAGAAGGCTTGATGAACGGATAGAATGAATTTAGTGGATCGGAGTGTCACGTTCCGACACATAGTATTAGTGGGACGGGTGTCACGAACCGACACGTAGATATAGGGGATCGGAGTGTCACGTACCGACACATATAGGGGATCGGAGTGTCACGTTCCGACACATATAGGGGATCGGAGTGTCACGTTCCGACACATATAGGGGATCGGAGTGTCACGTTCCGACACATATAGGGGATCGGAGTGTCACGTACCGACACAAGAGGAAGAAAGATAATGAATCTTGAAAGATAATGAATATACTCAATCTAATGAACTTAATTCCCAAATGAGTATGGTATTGGGGCTTGAGTCCTCATGTGTGAACTTGATGGTATTTATTGACGATTATGATACTTGTTGTTGCTACATGTTGAGTTTATAGTTGATTTACAATATTACTTGATATATATTATCTTCTATTTTGAGTTGGCCGATGATATCTACTCAGTACATGTGGTTGTACTGACCTCCTACTTTTATGTTTTCCTCTTTGTTATTGTGTTATGCAGCAAACGTTCCGTCAACTTCAACACAACAGTAATTCGGGCCAGATTTCGTCATACCGGATCTCAGGGTGAGCTAACGCTTCTAGCTTGGACTGGATCTTCTTCTATAAGTCTTGATGCCTTGACTTCCGGCATGGACTAGTTTCTTATGTATTTTTAGCTTCTTAGACATTCTTAGATAGTTTAGTTTAGTAATTTGATCATAGATGTTCTCGTGATGATGACTTCCAGATTTTGGGAATATTAATAATAGTTGAGTTGTTTATTCATGAGTTTAAGTCTTCCGCATTATTTCTGTTGATATTATATTGAAATGTTAAGGTTTAGATGGGTTGGTTCGCTCACATAGGAGGGTAAATGTGGGTGCCAGTCGCGTCCCCGAATTGGGTCGTGACAGGATTTGACATATCGTATACGTTAACATATTTCTTATTCATATTTTAATTATTCCATCTTAACAACGCATTAGACAGCCAACATGTATGCTTCACATGTGTGGTTCCACGCTATAATTAATAACATATTGACTCTTGAAATTCTTTTTGTGTTACATATATTGGGACAAAGACACATATTATTTAAAATTACTTAAAGATGCTATAAGCTGCAACAATTAATAAGTTAAAGTATTTAAATATCATATTAAAATTTAATGAACTCTTCAAATTTTATATGTGTCACATAAAATGGGACAAAAAATAACAGATATTGAATTCGTGCACCTGCCTGGTATATATATATACCATAATTATCCCTCCCTTTTACCCTTTTCAGATTGACAGTTACATTATGAGGTTCGGGGACCACTCCGAAATCTCTCTATAGACATTTGAAAAAGGTTATATATATGGCGACACAAATGATTTGGAATTTATATCTTAACCTTTTTGAAAATACTTTGGCACTTGACAAAACTCATTATTGATCAAATGTTTGATGTATTGAAGAATTCCAAAGCCCAACGAAGAGCAAGAAAGTCGAGCAACGCAACAAACTTGAAGGACAAGTTCCCATAGGAGTCGACCTCATCATCCTTTAATTTAATTACTCTTTACTTTCTTAGAATTGCCTTATTATTATAGGCTTTGCTTTCTTAGATTGTTTTTTGTTTTTATTTTCCTTTGAATTACATCCAGTTATGTTCTTATTTTTTTTCATCCTTGTTCCGGAGAGTCTGGATATTCAATGGATTTGAGAAACAAACTAAACTGGAAGATGGTTCAAAAATTATCATGCTGTTTTAAAGGTGAACCTAGTTGTGATTTGATTAGAGGCTTATGTGCTCAATAGATTAAGTACAAATGGTATAAAAACATTTTCTCAAGTTTTGCTTGTTAAGTTAATTTCATAGGAATGATGACAATGGGGCGGGGCACCAGATATGTTTTCATACACAGATATGTTCAAAGTAAATGACAGGATTATGATGGTAACAATGAAAATGCACACTTCCAACAAAAAGTTCAATTTGATTTTGCCACTTGACATATCCACTTTATTAGATGCACAAACATTAACCATAAGAGATATTACACTGGGGCTCCCGTTATTATTCAGCCCTTCCAATTATCCTTCCGTTGCCTGATTTCACGCATGGCTTCAACAGGAGACTTGCACCCCACTTTATCCTGTTTAGCAAGCAGAAAATCCTTGGTAAAAGAGGCTTTCTAGCACATGAAGAGAAGCAGAATTTATCATTTTGTCGGCTAAGTCACACACTCCGGTCCTGACTCTATCTATGCTAATTTAACACAAGTATTTCTTCCTTTCATCTGACATGCAATAAATTAAAAGAGGTATCGTTTACCTGAACCTCTGGAAGATCAACCCGCATGAATGGGTTACTCTCAAATTCTTCCTGAATAGTCGATGGAATAGTTGGAAGGCCTACTCTTCTCTGACGCTCAGCCCATGCCAACTTTTCTGCAATTTTGGCATTGTCTGGTTCAACTGTTAATGCAAACTGCAAATTTTTTACTGTGTACTGCAAATCACTTAACAAACATTAGAATTATCTTAGAGAGTATACAATGGCTGCTAAAACCAAAAATGAGAGAAATTGGCAACACTGCATGAATGAGCACCTACAATATGAGAGGCATATAGTAATGCTTGAAAAATTATTTGTGGAAAAGTTCAATTTCCATGTTGGATAACATTCATGTATGTATATTCAGATCACCTTACCCTGGAGTTACCTTTAGTTGAAGCATGTGAAGGAGAGCACTAACGCAATGAATTTGTACTGATAGGAGAGGCAGCGAGGGGATGAGGGAGAATAAGCGGGAGGATATTTTTACTCTGCCTAAGATATAATTTTTCTCCTTTATCATTATTTTTTGGGGGTAGAAGAGGGGGTTTAAGATCTCCTCAAGTTCAAATGCTCTCACTGGAGGAAGAAAAATAGATACAAGGATCTAAAGTCAAAGAACAATTCTGATGTAGAAGAGCCGCCAGGAGAATCATACATATACAAGTATTGGAATCAAAACTACTGAATGTATCTACTAATTGGAGGTTCATTCAAAATGCAGCAGTGTCTTACAATTTATTACATCTTTTTGCAAGAGAAAAACTTAGAATACTTGCGCAGGCCAAATACATGTGATATATACTACACACATATTTAGAGAGAGCTTTTTGATGCGAGTGAGTACATGCAAGGTGGTACTATATAAATTTTTTATTTGTCCTTCCTTTGAACTAAAGTGTTCATCATACTGAATGCAAATAAACTATCATATGGTACACCAAGTCAGAAAATTAAAGGAGGAACTCTTTTGATTAGTAAAAACGAGAAATAATTTCTGTGCTATAAAGATAAAATACAGCTGAGGAGCTAAAGTTTATCTAGTCCTTAACATATGGACAAAGAAAAGGCAATTTAACCACAAGTTCCGCTCACTTTTTCACTCTTTTATCAACACAATTTTCACTCTTACTGAAAGGTCTACGAAAATGGCACATTAAAGAATCTAGAATCTGATCTGAGACCACTATATGAAGACATAGAATAACTCTTTTCTTTAAGAAAAAATTATAAGAGCATGCACACATTACCTCATGACCACAATATACCCGAGTTGGCTTAGGCAAAGAACCTAATGTCACACACAGTGATTGATACATTTGTTCTGCAGTGCCTTCAAAAAACTTACCGCAACCAGCTATAAACTGCAAGACAAAAAGATGGAAGCGTTCAGAGAAAATTATTTTGACCATCCAACTGTATAATAATGCAATTCTTTAAAAGAGGTTTGTCCGTCCATAATAGCTCCTCTTGCTCGCATTGTCAGACAATCTTCTGGTTTCAAATATTGGTTAGTTGCTTCGTATTCCACATTTACCAAAATTTGCATGGAATGGTTAGAGTTCCTATCATCTTCTCCCAAAAACCTTTTCAAATCCATACACCTATATTCCAAGATAGAGCAGAGAAGAAGTAGATAGTAAGCCAAATTGTGTACAACCCACCACTACCCTTCTAAATCTTGAGCAAAGTTATAGTTAACCACTTAAGGAGGTTGAAACCAGAGATTCTTGTGCTATCTATTGTAACAGCTCAAAGTTGAGAGGGATTTACCAGAAAAAAAGAAAGAAGAAGCAGATGGATTTAATGTTGTGATTGCAAGGTATAAACCAAAAGATTTAGAGTTGTGCATACAAAGAGGACAGAAGAACGAGAGTGAAATTCAAATAAAGCATGGTAGGGATATTAATGATGAAGAGGAAGTGTTCTCCTCGGTGGGAAAAATAACTCGCCAGCTAGGAGAATCAAGGACCTCATCTTATTAAGCGACAGGTTCTCTTTTGAGTTTGATTTATTTTGAAAACATGGAAATACCTGAGTGCCTTTAAGTTGACTCTGCATATGAAGGGTGTTCAAGAAACATCTCCTCTGGTTTATGCACCAGAGAACTTTATTGCTTTCCTTAATTTCTTATTCAATAAAACATGAAATTTCATTAACTCCGCTGCAGTGTGACAACAAAAGCAGATAATATATTCCCATTGAATCCTGTATGAAGCTAATTAAGTATGAGATTTTCAGCATTCTCTATGTATTCATTTCACACCAAAAAGGGGTGACCAGAGACAGTTGAACTGTTCTTTCTCATTTTCTCTGCCTTACGCGCTCAAAGCATTTGAAGTTCCTTCCTTTATCTCCATAACCTGTTCCATTTATCCCTTAGAACAGAAACTGGAAGAAAAGAAAGCTCTCATCAATTGAACACTATCCATGTGTTAAGATGCCAGCAGCTACCTTGATCTCTGAATATACATTCAAGATCATATGTTGTTTTGATGATTGACAATCATTGTACAAATGACAATCTATGCACAAGAAGAATGACGGAATAAGTACAAGAACCAGGTTCTTAACAGATCTCGAAAAGGAACTGGTGAAGTTGGCAACACTGCAGGGGTACTGCTCAGATTGAGCAGAACGAGAGATGGTTTTGGGTCGCTAAGAAGAAGCTATTCTTGGCACAAAAAAAACAACCTTGACAATTGATTACATTCTTAGTTGATTGTAGTAGGTGTTGTTTTGTATTGTAAGGGACTTCATTGACTGGGTAGAGTCATGGAACAGTTTGGGGAGAGGGGTAGGTACTGTTGGGAACAATTATTAGGTGTGCAATAAAAGTTATTACCTTCAATTACTCTAGTTTTAGTGAAGAGTTGAGGAAAGTCCTATAGAGAGATAGGTCGTGGTTTTTGCCTCTCTTGAGCAAGGAGTTTCCCACGTAAAAATCCTTATGTTTATTTATTATCCCGAACTTTAGCTTCTTGCATAACTACACAAAGACCCAGGTTTTTTTAGACAGTAGCAGTAGGTCACAGCAAAATAAAGGTCTTTCCACAATGATTTTCATCAGGAAGGAACACCCTTCCTGAAATAACAGGTTATAAACAAACAGAAGCAATAGAATTATGAGAGCAATATAGGAAAAAATGAATGGGTGCACCATTAATGACCTAAAAACAGGAAACAATGAACAAAAAGTATGTGCTAGTTGCACAAGAAGTACAATTCTATTAACAAATTCTTAAAGTAGAAAGATTCTCTCGACATAAAGCAAAGACTCACCCTGTACAGAATTATTAATTAAGTTCTACGTGCTTCTAAAAGATTTAAAGGTAGAAACCTCCACTCACCAATGTATCCCCAGTAAAAACAGCGAGATCCTCTCCCTCTTTGTCAGTAACATAGTAGCTTATATGACCTTTAGTGTGGCTGAGAGGAAAGAAAAAGCAATTAATTTTGTGAGAAATGATCGTGTAGGATAACGAGATGAGATACAATTCCCTATATGAGTCTGTTACGTTCCAGAGATTATAATGGTATGCTTCATAAAATCTATCGAGCCTACTGCTATGCAAGAGCTATTTCCAAAATGAGTAACGCTTTTTTCATTAGTATCAAGAGGCAGGGTCATCAGACAAGAGTATCCTTGACATATTAGTATTAAGAACATCAAGTTTAAAATTGGTAACGGAAGGAGCAAGTAAACAAACTTTAAATCACTTACGCTGGTGTGTGAAGAGATAATATGCTGATGTCAGCACCAAGAGATACCCTGTCACCATTTTCTACTTTATCTGTACAGCCCCTCACATTATCAACTGATCCACCATAAATTTTTATTCCAGGAACGAGCTGCTTTATTTTATCATTTCCTCCAGCATGATCCCTGAAATGTGTTGTTGTCAGATAAATGCAGATCCCACCGATGTACCTAAATAGATGGTTATAGCATATGTAGACAACTAAATGTAAGACATCCTACAGTTGAGTTGTTCGTCCTAAAAAATGTGTTTCCGTGGTGTGTTGTATGACCCATGCTAGCCATGGATCAAACTTGTGAATTATTTTCCCCTCTTGGACAGTGTTGTTAAAAGCGCAGAAAAAGCGCGCTTAAAGCGCGCTTCAAAGCGAGGCGACCCTTGTGCGCTTTTTTAACTTGAGGCGAGGCGATTTGAAAAAAGCACTCGCTTCAGAGGAAGAAGAGAAGCGAGAAGCGATGCTGAGGAAAAAGCGCCAAAAAAGCGCGCTTTTTATAAAAAGCGACAATTAGGCTTTTTAAAAAAAAAATAGGTTTTTTTTTTAAAAAAATCTGAAATATAACTTCTCTCTCCTCACAAACTCTTCTTTCCCTTCTCTCCTCGCGACTCTTTTTCCCTTCTCTCCTCGTGACTTTCTTTCCCTTCTCTCTCCTGAAGCTCTCGACTGAGGCTGCTGGCTGCCGCCCTTCTTTTTCTCGTGAAGATCTCGACTGAGCAGGCTGCATCCCTTCTTTCTCTCCTCAAGATCTCGACTGAGGCCTGCAGGTAATTTGTTCATCTTTTTTTCTCAGTATAAGGAGAAAGTCTCACTTATGGTGATGTTTCTGTGGCAAGTGGTGTTGAGGAGGATATTTATAGGTTTAGGGGGAGTACTTTAAGGGCAAGGAAAGAAGAGTTGGAGGTTCTTGTTCAAGTCGAAACCTTGTTGACGAGCCTTCTGATGATGAAGAAGATGACCAAGTAGAACCCTTTATGACACTTGAAGAGTTTGAGGTTCTTGCTGAAGAATAGGAGTTTGAGTCTCTGTGATTTAATTATGTTTTTGATTGTCTTGTTTTATATGTTATGACTTATGAGTATTATTGACTATTTATTTTCTTTTAATCTAAGACTATATTACTTCTATTTAGTTATTTAATATTTTTTATTTTTTACAAATGTCGCTTTTTTTTTAAAAAAGCGCGCGCTTCGCTTCACGCTTCTCGCTTCTGTGAAGCAAGCCCTCGTCGCTTTTTTCCGCTTCTCGCTTCCCAAAACACTGCTCTTGGAATATGTGTAAACTAAATAACGTCCAGAGAACAAATGGAAAGAAAAAGAAGAAAACAGTGTAAATGGCAAACCATCAGAATGAAGTTGTTTGATTAGATAGCGCTCATCCTAAAAGCAGCTAAGCTACAATCACATACCCTCCTCAAACAAACCAACTACCAATCCCCCACCAGGCCACCACCACCAACACCCAAAAAAATTAGCACACATCAAACATCGTCGGTTCATTGGATATATGCTCGAAAGGCACGGTTCCCAAGTTTTCAAGACACTCTGTCTTCTTATCCCCCAATACTCTAGGAATATTCGCCTTTGCACTACATTCTAACAATGTTAGGTAGTGGAGCCTGATTATATATATATAGCTGTTTACGCGGTTTAACCTCCGCGGTGAGGTTGGGGGGGGGTATGGGGGGGCGGAGCCCCCCATCCGAAGGTGGGGTTCGGGGCAGCGCCCGACCCAAATTTTAGGCTTTACTATTTATTCTCCATGTATTCTCTGTAACTAAATACTCTGATATATTAATATAAATATAACCCACCGCCGTGGAAGTTTACTCACGGGGTGTTACCACGAATATCTTTCTCTCTCTAGATTTCTCTCTCTCTCCAGACCTCTCATCTCTTTCTTCTTGATAATCTTGTGTTCTTGAAACTTCAAGTGTGTGTGAATTAGATCCTACAACTGGTATCAAAGCTAAGGAGATCAACACGATCACTGAAGATGGATGGTTCAAAGCTTGGAATCGAGAAGTTTGATGGATCCGATTTCAGTTTCTGGAAGATGCAGATCGAAGATTATCTGTACCAGAAAGATCTTCACGAACCGTTGACCGGGTGAAGCCGGAATCCATGACGGAGGAGAAGTGGAAACTCAAGGATCGCCAGGCTCTAGGATTGATCCGTTTGACTTTGTCAAGAAACGTGGCGTTCAACATCGTGAAGGAGAAGACTACGTCAGATCTGTTGAAGGCACTGTCAAACATGTATGAAAAACCATCGGCTATGAACAAGGTATATTTGATGCGTAGATTGTTCAATTTACAGATGTCTGAGAATGGATCCGTTTCTGATCATATAAACGAGTTTAATATGATTGTGAGTCAACTCAATTCGTGGATATTAATTTCGAAGATGAAATTAAGGCGTTGATTTTGATGTCATCTCTGCCCGATTCTTGGGATACTGTTGTTGCTGCGATTAGCAGTTCCCGTGGATCTGAGAAACTGAAGTTTGATGAATCCGTGATGTTGTTCTTAGCGAAAGTATTCGCAAACGAGAAGTGGGAGTTCATCGGGCAGTGCTCTCAGCGTTGACCGGAGGGGGAGAAGTAAGACGAAAGGCCAAAATCAACATAGTCGATCGAAATCAAAGAATCGAGGAAAATCCCAAAACAGATCTAACGTGAGTTGTTGAACTGTGGAGAAAAAGGGCACTTTCGGACGAACTGTACAAAGCCAAAGAAGCAGCAGAATCAGAAATTCAAAGATGACAATGATTCTGTAAATTCAGCAGAGGACATTGGGGATGCTCTAATCCTTAGTGTCAACAACCCGGTTGAATCATGGATTCTGGATTCTGGTGCATCTTTCCATTCGTCTCCAAGCAAAGAGTTGTTCCAAAATTTCAAATCTGGAAGTTTTGGTAAGGTGTATCTTGCTGACAATAATGCCTTGGAGATTGAAGGAAAGGGGGATGTTTGCATAAAGACCACCTCGGAAACCAGTGGACATTGGAGGATGTCAGATATATTCCTGGGCTCAAGAAAAATCTGATCTCTGTTGGTCAGTTGGATAGCACGGGATATGCAGCAGAGTTTGGAAAAGGTTCGTGGAAGATTGTGAAAGGTGCTATGGTAGTAGCTCGTGGCACAAAATCTGGAACCTTGTACACCACTGCAGGGTGTATTACCATGGCCGCTGTTGTTGAAGGTGCTTCCGGTTCATGTCTGTGGCACAACAGACTTGGACACATGAGCGCTAAAGGAATGAAGATGCTGGCTGCAAAAGGAGCATTAGATGGTCTGAAGTCTGTTGAATATGGGTCTCTGCGAGAGCTGTGTTATGGGAAAACAGAAAAGAGTAAGCTTCACAAAGACTCCTAGAGAGCCAAAGAAAGTGAGGTTGGAAATGGTCCATACAGATGTTTGGGGACCATCTCCAGTATCATCACTTGGAGGATCCAGATTCTATGTTACCTTCATTGATGATTTCAGCAGAAGGTATGGATTTACTTCTTGAAGCATAAGTCAGATGTGTTTGCAGCTTTCAAGAAGTGGAAAACTGAAGTTGAGAATCAGACCGATTTGAAAGTCAAATGCCTAAGGTCTGACAATGGAGGAGAGTATGAAAAATCAGAGTTCAAGGCATTCTGCGCAGCTGAGGGAATCAGATTGATGAGGACAGTTCCTGGTAAGGCAAGGCAGAATGGAATTGCTGAGAGGATGAACAGAACATTGAATGAGCGTGCAAGGAGTATGAGGATACACTGTGGGCTGCCCAAAACATTTTTTCGCGATGCTGTGAGCACAGCTGCATACTTGATCAACAGGGGACCATCAGTTCCTTTAGGATTCAAGATTCCAGAGGAGGTATGGACAGGAAAAGAACTCAAGTACTCACACTTGAGGACTTTTGGTTGCACTGCTTATGTTCATGTTGATCCAGAAAAGAGAGACAAGCTTGATGCCAAGGCTGTGAAGTGTTACTTCATAGGGTATGGTTCTGATTTGTTTGGTTACAGGTTTTGGATGACAAGAACAGAAAGATCCTAAGACATTGTGACGTGACATTTGATGAGTCTGTTTTGTACAAGGACAGAGAGCAGAAGGTCCCAGAGATTACAGAGCAAGTGGGAGTTGAGGTTGAGTTGGAAAAGAGTAACCCCAGAGATGTCGAAGCAGATTCTCAACCAACTCCTACTGAAGAATCTGAAGTGGAGCAAGTTACACCTGAGCAGGTGTTAAGGAGATCATCCAGAACCATCAGAGCACCAGATAGGTATTCACCTTCATTACACTATTTATTGCTGACTGATGAGGGGGAACCAGAATCTTTTTGATGAGGCCCTACAGGTGGAGGATTCGATCAAGTGGGAGCAAGCCATGGATGATGAGATAAGGTCACTTGAGAAGAACGACACATGGGTGTTGACTGAGTTACCTGCAGGGAAGAGAGCGTTGCTAAACAAGTGGGTGTTCAGAATCAAGACTGAACCAGATGGCAAAAAAGGTTCAAGGCTCGGTTAGTGGTTAAAGGATATTCACAAAGGAAAGGTATTGATTATGCTGAAATTTTTTCTCCTGTTGTGAAGTTAACCTCTATTCGAATTCTGTTGAGTATTGTTGCATCGGAGAATTTGCATCTAGAGCAAATGGATGTAAAACAGCGTTTTTACATGGAGATCTGGACAAAGTGATCTATATGCAGCAACAGAAGGATTTGTGATTCCAGGCAAAGAACACATGGTGTGCAAGCTCAGCAGGAGCTTGTATGGACTAAAGCAAGCACCAAGGCAGTGGTACAAAATTTGACTCCTTCATGACCAAGAGTGGATTCTGCAAAGCTGAAAAGGATCCTTGTTGTTACTTTCAGAAATAACACTGATTCATATGTCTTTCTACTGTTGTATGTGGATGATATGTTGATTGCAGGATCTAGTATGAGGGAGATTAACAATCTGAAGGCAAGGCTGTCTGCAACATTTGAGATGAAAGATTTGGGGTCCAGCGAAGCAGATTTTGGGGATGAAGATTTCTCGAGATAGATCTGCTGGCACTTTAAATCTATCTCAGGAGTTGTACATTGAGAAGGTGCTGAGCAGATTCAGGGTTAATGATGCTAAACCCAGGACTACTCCATTGGCAAATCACTTTAAATGTCAAAGGAGCAGTCCCCCAGACTGCCGAGGAGCGTGATCAGATGGCACTTGTTCCATATGCTTCAGCAGTTGGTAGTTTGATGTATGCTATGGTCTGCACTAGACCTGATATAGCACATGCAGTGGGAGTTGTTAGCAGGTACATGGCGAACCCTGGGAAAGAGCATTGGGAAGCTGTGAAGTGGCTTCTGAGATATCTGAGAGGTACATCCAGTACTTCACTTTGTTTTGGCAAAGGCGCGGTGACTCTACAGGTTTTGTGGATGCTGATCTTGGTGGGGATGTTGACTCGAGCAAGAGTACATCCGGTTACATTTACACAATAGGTGAAACAGCAGTGAGTTGGATGTCCAGGCTTCAGAAGTGTGTTTCTCTTTCATCTACTGAAGCTGAGTATGTGGCAATAGCGGAAGCTGGGAAAGAGATGATATGGCTGGCAGATTATCTTGAGGAATTGGGCAAGAAGCAGAGCGAGAAGATTCTTTACTCAGATAGCCAGAGTGCCATACAGTTGGTGAAAATCCAGTCTATCATTCGAAGACAAAGCACATCAGAAGGCGATACCATTTCACTCGCAGGGTAGTGGAGGATGGTGATATGTGCTTGGAGAAGATAGAGGGTGCAAAGAACCCGGCAGACATGTTGACGAAATGTGTTGATGTTGGGAAACTAGGGTTATGCAAAACCTTGGTTGGTCTTTTGTAGTTGTTGCTACAGATGTTGCGGTGCGGTAAAGATGTTGATGATGAAGAGATATTTTTTTGAGAATTTTTTTTTTTGGTGACTGAATCAGTCTCCAAGTGGGAGAATTGTTAGGTAGTGGAGCCTGATTATATATATATAGCTGTTTACGCGGTTTAACCTCCGCGGTGAGGTTGCCGGGGGTATGGGGGGGCGGGAGCCCCCCATCCGAAGGTGGGGTTCGGGGCAGCGCCCCGACCCAAATTTTAGGCTTTACTATTTATTCTCCATGTATTCTCTGTAACTAAATACTCTGATATATTAATATAATATACCCACCGCCGTGGAAGTTTACTCACGGGGTGTTACCACGAATATCTTTCTCTCTCTAGATTTCTCTCTCTCTCTCTCTCTCTCCAGACCTCTCATCTCTTTCTTCTTGATAATCTTGTGTTCTTGAAACTTCAAGTGTGTGTGAATTAGATCCTAACACTAACGCCTCAAGAGGAGGCCCTCTGCAAATTTGCAGTTTCCAACTTTTCAGTTTCACGTTATTGTGTCCATCTTAGTTGCAATAGCAAATATATTATTATTAGCTAGATATTGTTTCGATCCGTATCTTATCTCTTTCTACTTGATTTATCAAACTATAAGTTATAAACCATTACACTATCTTTCCTAATTTACATGACACAAGCTCCATTTTTGGAGGTCCAAAAATGTTAAATAGTATTCAATTTTTCACAACTTTCAAGGATTCAATTATTTTGTTAAACTATTCAAATTTTAACTTAGATGTGCTGTTATCTCTATGAACAAACTTTCAACCATTATATTAATATTTTCTCTACCAACACTAATAAAGCATACAAGTCAATGAACATCTTAAAAGCTCTGTGGCGTGTTGACAACGTCATATAAATGTGATGGAGAGGGCATCTATTATCGATATTTTTTCAAGAGAGCTGGCAAAGAATATCTTTCGTGGCCTGAAACAAGGAGAATTTGGATTTCGAGTTCACATAATTCCCAAATTTATCCCCACATAGATATGAAGAAACAAAAGTAAAGGAGACTGATGCCATTTGAAAAGCAAGCATGATCAAACGGCCCCACGAATCTCTTTCTCTATTTACAAGACAATACGTCATAAGTTTGCATTTGCCTACACTCGTCCAACTAGTAAGCCAAGTTCAAAAACTCACGCGCCCTTATTTATAAATTTGAAAATAGCAATTTCAGGATAATCAATCCTTCATCATACATCAGATTGAATTGATCATCCCCTTATAATAATTTTACCCCGTGGATAATGGCTTCTTGGGCATGAATACTATTTCAGCACTTGTATTGAGATACATAAATACTAGCCTAAAGGTATATCTGAATTGAATTATTGGTTTCAAACCTTTAACTACATACACTTTCAAGTTAATTTCATGAACAAACACAACTTAAGAATTTCACAAAAAAAAATTCCAGTTTCAACTTCCGCACTCTTTTTCTCAACTATTAACTCAAATATTATTCAGAATTTCAGATACCTAAGAAGAAATAATAAATTAGGAGTGTGAACAAACCAGTGGTGATGAGTGGTGAGAACAAACTTGAGGTCAACTTCGTTCTCTTGAGCAACTCTGAGGACCTTATGCGGCTCGACGGGGTCTACCACCGCAGCTTCCTTAGTAGTTTCATCGATGATCCTGCCGAAATTCATAGAAAAGCAACAAAAAAAACCTAATAAATAAATCTGATATGAATTAGAAAATCGAAATAGATATTCTGATATATAATATACATATAGGAATAGTTGTCATCTAAGCATGGGATGTGAAGAACTTTCATCTCCGACTTTGACTCCGGCGCCGATCAGATTTTACCACTTCACCTCTCTCAACTTCGATAAGCAAAGAGGACAGAGGACTAAAATGACGTGGATAAGGGTCGAGCTTACACAGCGTTTAGCAGTGACGTGGCTAAGAAATCAAAATATTTGAAACATTCGTCAAAATTATGTGGCGAGTATTTTGAAAATAGTCTCTTGAACTCTGTACGATAAATAAAATTTATATAGACATTTATTCATGTTTCATCATAAATATAAAATATTAAAAAGTAAATTTATTTATATTTGAATTGAAATTACAATTGATCATAAGTAGTTATTAGATTTTTTTTGATCTTATGAACAATTTTGAGCAAAAAGTGAAAATGCATCAATCAGTTTGGTTTGATTCAGTACATTATCAAAGATATTTTAGTTGGAAACAAAAAACATATATGCTTTGGAGTTCTTCGACAATCAATAAAACCAAATAAGAATTTTATAGTAACTAAGGGACCAAGAAAGCAATTGCCCACAACTGAATTAAGAGGTAAAAAGCCTCTCCTCATAAAGTAGATCATCAAGCTCACGTGGAGAATCGAACTCTCATCGAGTTTAGACAGTAACCAACCAAATAAGTTACTATAATTTCCGATACAAAACTAATCTTTAGAAGAAAAAAAATAGACAGGATAAAATACAAGTATATGACTCATTCCCCATGTCATCAGAATTTGTCATTTTGCCCACATCAGGGGGACACAGTTATCCTTACTCTTAAATCTCGAGACAATTGAGCACTGATATTTTGAATCATTTGATGAGAAAAGTGGAAGCATCACTAATTGCCACTTTCTTAAATAATGTTGGAGCAGTAGAAATATTTCCTCTAGTAGCTAACTGATGAGACAAAACCAGACAAAATCATCATTCTTCAAGGCAGCTCTATGGGCCAGAAATTGCTTTGTACCCTTCTTTCTCCAGAACTTTAGCTATTGATATGTCTCCAGTCTTCACGATTCTCCCTTTCTCCTGGAAATCAAATTCAGATATTAATTAGTGACAACTAAACTAATGAAAAGGTAGAGCCAAACTATTCCGCAGAGGGATTTTATATTCTTCGGCATCCTTTACTATTTACTGACAAGGGCAAAAGACAAAGCAAACAAAGGTCGAACCCTGATCAACCAAGCAATGAAGACTCTAATAAACAATCCAAATCATTAGTACTATCAAAACCGCACCAACAGTGGAATAAACCTTAAAGAAGATAAATACTACAAAAATCTTGGGTAGCTTATCTATATAACATAACAGACGAGCATCATAATACAGCTACATCCTTGTACCATTCAAGCTACCTAAATGAGGAAAGATTACAGAATCAGAATGCAGATCATATGAAGAAACAAATTATATTTGGCAAATCTAGAATGCAGTTTTACTTGCTTTTAGAAACTTTTTAAGTGAAAAGAATAGTTCATTATTTCCTAATGCTGGCAAGGTATCAACCCTCTTCTACTTTACTTCTTATCACAAACCAAATTTAGTGGTCAATCTGTTTCTTTTCCGTTCAGCTTAGTTGAGTAGGCACTTGCTTACCATGATATGGATATACGTCGGCTTGATGAATTCTAATAATCGTAAGTAATGAGTAATCATCAACACCGAATTCTTTGGCGATAGAAGTCCATTTACTGCCTTTGCTACGTCGCGAAGTGCATCAACATCTAAACCAGAATCAATCTCATCCAGTATTGCCAAGTCAGCCCCGAGCACCTGTATCAAACAAGAAACTTTGGAAAGCTCAGACACTTGTGACTTTCAGTCAAATGCTTATTATAGTCAAGAACAGAAAACATCTTTTCCTTCATATAAAACTAAATTAAGTGCTATAATTTCAATATTCCGGTCTGAAAAGTAAAGACCAACGTGAGAAGTATATTAAAGAAGTCATAATCATACAGTAAGTCAAAAATTGGTTACCATAGACCCTAGATCATATCTGATATTCATTAATACTCATTAAACAGCAGCCTTGAAACATAAACATTGATGTCATGGTCATGATTGGAGAAGGAAAGATAGGGAGCATGGAATACCGCTAGTTGCAGAATCTCATTGCGCTTCCTTTCTCCACCACTGAATCCTTCATTTACATTTCTGTTCAAGAAGTCTATCTTCATGTTGACAAGTTCAAGCTTCGGGGCAATGTACCCGTAAAACTGCACATGAGAATTATCCAAGATTGGAAATACCTATCTGTCTCTTCTAGTTGAGAAACAACAAGGCATAAAATTCCCTATGAGATGGAGGCTAATATTCATACAATATGAAGGTCACATGTAGATACCTCAATTGGTCCCAGTTCTGGCAGTCCAAGTTTTCTCCTTTGAGCATTATACGCCATGTTAAGAAAGTCAATATTGCTTACTCCAGGTATGGCAACTGGGGACTGGAAGCTCATAAAAAGACCAGCAAGAGATCTTTC
This sequence comes from Solanum peruvianum, assembly GCA_027705065.1. Classification (NCBI taxonomy): domain Eukaryota; kingdom Viridiplantae; phylum Streptophyta; class Magnoliopsida; order Solanales; family Solanaceae; genus Solanum; species Solanum peruvianum. The sequence goes on along the minus strand of JAKWJD010001760.1, from coordinate 33,225,028 downwards.
CTCGGGTTCCATCTCAAGTAGATTCTCACCTTTAAATGACACACTGCCTCCTGTAATTTCATAATCTGGATGCCCAACAAGAACCTGAAACAATTCAGTCCATACCAAAAGTTCTGATCAAGGAACAACATATTGCAAATAGCAATCATGGCCACAGGTGACTTTGCAAGGAGACATGGAGAAAAAAGAGAAAGTGAAGTTGAGAAACTACTTTTGAGTATTTCATGTGAATAATGGTTCACTCACAAATTATACTATTTTTTTCCAATAGAAACTCATATCCTGACATAATGAACTTCCAAATACCCTTTTTCAGCTTGAGATTCAAAAACTTTTTTTTACCAACTTCAACCAAATATTGTCCAAATGCCTACTAAAGTCCAAGTAAAACAAAATGAGATGACCGACCAAAGAGATCATTCAAAAGAATAAAAAGGAATTTATCTTTTGTTATAAAACATCAGGGAGACGAAGAAACATAGAATAGACAAGGAAAAGGCGTATGCACAAATAACATCACCCGAAAACGAAGATGAATTACAATATCAATAATACTATCCGGATGTGCAAAGAACTAGGTAACTGTGAAACGGAAGAGAAAAATAAGAGCTATTGGGGTTTAAATTAATGTTTCATGTCCAAAAAAGAAAAGTAAAACAAAACCTAATTACAATAGGGATAAATTACGCTACCTACAATGATTTCACATTCTAGAATATACAATTCTACAAGGATTCTAATACTCCCCTTAAGCTGATGAATACAAATTATATGCCCCACGCTTGCTACATATATAATCTGTTTTGGGACCAACCAGGGACTTGAAGAATATGTATGCAAGCTAGTCAGTCATTTGACCGCACAAACCTCGTGGCGGCGTCTTTCTCTCTGACAAAATGACAATCAATCTCTATGTATTTGGACCTCGTGTGAAACATTAGGTCCAATGCAATGTGAAGTGCAACTTCATTTTCACACACAATCTCCATTTCCTTAGCCTCTCCAAAATTCAACTCATTGGTAGTTGCTTGATCTACATCAGTTCACATGTCGCCACCTACATATATCAATATTCTGCTTCTACACCATTGGGGTTTATATAAGAGAGAACTCGCCTTGACTATTCCCTCAAACTATTAGGGTTCAAATAATATGCTTACATGTCCTAGAAAAAGGAAATTAAGAGTAATTACAATAGGAGTAAGTTAAGCTACCTATTATAATTACACATATTCTAGAATTCCTACAAGGATTCTAACATAAGAAAAGTCTAAATGCACAATAGAAGATCCAAGGAAAACAACAAAAAAGCACTAACCTTGGCAAAGGTGCTCTTTCCAGAACCATTCTTACCCATTACAGCATGTACCTGTTCCAATATAAATACATAGTCAGAACTTGGACAATTATAATCTGCTTATCCCCATGTCAAAAGGAATGGGTAAGCCTCATCTCATTGAAAAAATAACAAAAACTGGAACAAAATTGAATAAGGAAAAAGAAGACAATTAGTTGTTTGTTATCTTGTTCAATTGACCTTTTATCCAGTTTATTGCTCATTTCTTCCAATATACAAAAATAGGAACTGAATAGATAAGAAAACAAAGAAAATTCTTGTTAATCTCTAATTCATCCAACCATTTATCCAGTAGTACCAATTTCTTAGATATACACAAATTTCCTCCCAATTTTCCTTCCACAGAAAGACCAACATAAATCACTAAATTGAAATTATCAAAAAATACAATAAACTATATAATTCATAATACACAATTACTTAATAGGTTGGGTATAACTATTGATTATAACTCTAAACTTCAAAAGAAGTATGAAATACCTCTAGAATTACCAAATACAGCTAAAAAAATTTCATCAAATATGGATACAACTTAGGTAGAATGATCCAGCAGAACCATCAATTTTAAGTAATAAGTCAAAAACGAATTGCCTAATTTGTGGAAATGAAATTGAATACCTCGCCTTGGCGGACAGTGAGGTTAACACCATTGAGAATATGCTGCTTTGACTCGACTATGACAGCGGAGAGGTCCCGGACTTCAAGTAAGACCTTGGGCGAGTCATCACTGCGGTCGGTGGCGGAAGACGACGGAGACTCGACGCTGACGGTGGCTTTCACTGTGAGAGTGCACCGGACTCCGGGAAAAGAAGGGCGATGTGAAGGGAAGAAAGAGATGTTGTTTCTGAAGGAGAGAAGTGGGGAAGTAGAAGAACAAGTGGGACTGAAAACAGCCATAGGAACAACTCAAATTTGATAAGTGGAAATCCGTTTAACGACTTCTGAGTTCTGATTGCATCAATCTCTTCAAACAGCAAAGGAAAAAAAAAAAAGAGCTCGGAGTGTACTGGGCGGTCGAGGAGTTCTCTTTTGGGTCTATCGTGATTGGGCTTTTTAAAAAAAAATAGAGCAAATTTTACACAAATCCCCACTAGCGAATGTAAAAGAGTAAATTATATTTTATTTCTATTCTTTTTTAATTATAATAATTTATTAAAATTTGAATCTCTTGGATATATTAACTCACCATTCGAATATATTAATTCTAGATTAAATGCGGTCATTCAAATTTATCTCGATTATTTATTTAGATACTTCAACTAGACGTACTACCTATTGAACATTTCAATCACCCCAGATTTGAACCGTACAATCATTTTTTGCTTACATGGCAAATCGTTTATGATTCACGCAAATGCAGTGCGTGAATTTATTTTTCTCTCATTTTTTACATTGCCTATATGGCACCAACGCTAAATTTATACTTCAATGTTAAAGTTGAAGTGAAATCCCCAATTCCTCTTCCCCAAAATCCTCTTCCCCAATTCCTCTTCCCCAAAATCCATTTAGAACCCTAAATCTCTCTTCTTCTCTAAATCTCCAGGTTTCTCTCTTCTCTAAATATCCAAATTTCTCTCTTCTACTCTAAATTAATTCTCTTTTATCAAATGTCGCAAATTTTAGTGAATATCGAGGAAGTTGATATATGCAAGTGTGATTTTTTTTGTCAACTGAAAACTTCGAGGACTCCTTTGAACCCAGGTCGTCGATTTTTTGGATGCAAAGCATCAAAGGTTTGTTATTTTTCAAACAAAAATTGTTCTTGTTGTACTATTTAAAAAATCAACATTTTTGTATATTTATTACGCCTTACTACTGTTATATGGTTTGTAGAAAAATGGTGGATGTGGATATTTTAGATGGATTGATCTGTCGCTTGAAAATGTTGATGAATCATCCTCAATGAATAGACACATAGACGGTCAAAATCTGATTGATCGACTAAAGAGAAAAGTGAATGAGCTTGAAGAAGAAAAAGATTCTTTGAAATTTCAATTGAATGAAAGTGAAGTGAAAATGATGGTATTGAACAAGAAGCTTAAGGAAGTTAAACTCCAAAGGGATTGGGAAAATGTCAAATTTAACCGAGTTGTGATTGTTTTTCTTTGTCTACTAACTATTAAATGGTTCTTTAATATTTTGTAGTTGATAGTAATTCAGGATTGTAGTACTTAATTGTTTAGTTTTGCAGTAGTTAGGTAGCTATTCTAGATCAATTAGTGATGTTTTAATTGGTATTTGTCCTTCATATTTTGTATCAAATTGGAAGTTTGAGTTGAATTGATCACTTGCCATGTGTTTTGAATTTTTTTTTTCTGGAATTGAATTGATCAATAGTCTTATTGACAAAAACAAAAGGCATGTATTGAAAGGTAGTGTAGTTGTTGTTCAAAAAGTAAATTAATAACACAAATGCATGACTGAAAAATACATAACACACGATAATGGTTGAAAAATACATAACACAAATGCATTGAGAGGTAATAAAAAACCATTGTCTTACAAAATACATAGTCTTGCTAACACAAATACAATGTTCAAAAATACATTAGACGAGTGTTCAAATAAACCAAAGAGTAAATTGTTTTCAAATAGACACCCGTTTAACATGGGCCAAAATCATAACAACTTCCCAAATGAACTACTTTCAATTTTTCTTTTTAGCTTTCATTTGTTGTAACTGTGAGGTGCTGACTGCATCTTTTTTCTTCCATTTCAGGCCACGGGGTTTAAAATCAATGTTTATATTAGTTGGTGAAGCACTCTTTAATGTTGTTGAACCACGTAGAATCTTCTCACTTGATGTATCAGGCTGCAATATAAGATAGAAAGTGTAAAATAAGGTTAGATTATAAGGCTATAGAAATATACACTAAAACAGAGTAAACATGTTAAGTGAACATACTTTAAATACTTGGGTTCCAGTTGTAGGATTAGAGTAAACACCAAAACCAGTTGCAGGCCTTCTGTTTTCTCCAGTAGCAGCAGCAAATGAGGCAGAATTGTATGGTCTCTTGTGACCTGATAAAGGTGGCAATTGACTAGAAGAACTATTTCTTTCTGTAACAAATGAGGGTTCCTCTTGCATTAGCTTTTTTTCTTCCCAATCCTCTTCCAGTTTCAACTTGAACTCTATTTTGAGCAGGTCTTGGCACAGATGTTGTGTCAGCACAAATAGAAGTTGGTTGACTTGATTGTGTAGTTGCATATGTTCTGGAAGTAGAATGTGATGGACCTCCCATTGTAGATGGACCTCCCATTGTAGACTATATAACATAAATAAGGATATATGAAAACTTGTAGAACAAACTTAAAATGCAAATGAATTTTTAAAGGCTAGCCATTATCTAATCTTACTGTTGTTTGGGTAGTTCTTGGCACAGCACTGGTATCAGGACAAATAGAACTTTGTGTTCTAACCTGTTGAACAAAAATAAGTACATATGAATAACTGTCTAAACGAAAATTAAGGCAAATGAATATGTAAAAGAAATCTTACTCTTGTTTGAGAATAACTTTGTTGGCTGTTTCCTTGACTTGTAGGTTGAGAAGTGCTCCCCCTCCCATACTATGTCACCACAAAATAAAACATATGACTATAAACTTTAAGCAATTTACAAATGTGAATATGACTAGTATTACTTACTCTTGCACACACAGCTTTGTTATGATCAGTTTTCTTGCAAATGGAACATGTCAACTTTACTCCTTTTCTGGAAATTTTTTCTCATTTTTTGGGCTCATCCTTGCTCTTTCTTCTCTTCTTGCCAGATCTGCCTGGCATTTTTCTTGATTTTGGAGGCTCTATTGATGGATTTGTAGTTTTAGGCCACATTTTCATATTGAATATTGGTTGGATGAAATGATTGTAAGCCTTGAGAAATTTATCCTTCATATATCAGTGCTCTACATGTTGATCAGGATCTTGATTCAAGTAATAATAAGCACAAATAGCATGAGGGCAAGGAATACCTCTCAACATCCACAACCTATAGCCACAATGCTTCTTCTCCAAGTCAACAACAAATGAGTATTCACCATCACTAATCTCTCAAAACCATTCACCCCATTCCATTGAACATTACAGTTCTTTGAATACTCTTTGTTTCTTTCTAGTATTACCCTTGCCATAGGTGCTATGTCTGATATCCATATTTCAGCAAATTTGATCATGTCTATATGTCTGTTCGTCATTTTATGTCTAATATCCTCTAGCATGGTAATAATTGATTTATGTCTAGCAGCTAAGATCCAGGAATTGAAAGTCTCACACATGTTATTTTCTACAACATCACATTTGGAATGAGTCTGGAAAAAAAAGCTCTACACCAATTTATGGGATCATAATGTAGTAAGTCCTCTATTATTTTCTTCTTACCTAGCTTAGACATTGCATGAACTTCTTCACCAAACTTGACTTCAAAAGAGGCCTTTGAGCATCTCCAAAACTGTTTCCTTCTTTCTTCTCCCTTCCAGTTAACATGTCAATTACTTCATATATGTCTCGCACACATTCTTTTCTCAGCATTTGATAACAACTCCAACAATACAGGAATAAGTCCCTAACAAAAAGTATATACAGAATAAGTAATTGGAGTAGTAAAACTAAAACTAAAAGAAGAAGAAATTGTGTAAACAATATCTGTTGCATATCTGACATCACAGTCAAACCTTCATCAGTTCCCAAGTTTAGATTAGCAATTAAATAACTTATGAACCAGCTCCAACTATGTTTTATTTCTGTATCCACAACAGCCCCAGGCAATGGGATACATTTGATTGTTCCCATTCTTTTCAACAACAACTAATAATTCACCCTTACAAGCTCCCTTGAGAAAACAACCATCAAATCCAATTATATTCCTATACCCCTCCAACCATCCTTGCTTAAATGCATGAAAGCATACATAAAAATACATAAAAAGGTTTTTCCCTGGTTCAGTTTTCTTATCAATTTTTACCCAACAAGAGTTTCCAGGATTGATTTGTTTGATCACATCTGCATAGTCACACAATCTGGCAAATTTCAGATTCCAATTACCCATGTCTTCCCTCATAATTTTCTGTTTAGCCCTGTAACAAAGAGTCTTACCAACATAAAGACCCAATATATTTCTAACCAAATCTTGAATTTCCCAAATCATTATGTATGGTTGAGATATAATTCTATCCTTAAACTTTCTAGCAATAAACTTTGAATTACACAACTTCTTTCTGTTTAATGGAATACACTTGTGAATAGAATGATAGTTCTATACAATAAAATCACTTGAGTCCCTGTCAATCGAAGCATATAACAACCAACTTAACATTTTTGCACTTCACCCTTACTCTATGTTTTTCATTAGGTCTTATCTTTAATAATCTACAGCATAATCTGCCACTGCTTTCCAGAACTGATCTGCACCTTCAAAGACCATTCCAACCTAAAAAATTGACACTTCACAATCTTCATCATACCTAACCTTTTTGCTTCTCCTTCTAGCAGGTATGTCTACTCCCCTAACAACATCCACATCTAGTTGTTCATCACTATCATCACTCCAACAGTCAGAGCTATCAATGTAATCTTCATCTCCGTACAATTTTCCTGCATATTTGTCAGTTTTGTTCTTTCCAATATCCTCAAAGCCTCTATCTATACCATCAGCTTCTCTAACTGGTATTTCTTCAAATTCAGTAGCCTTTTTTCTCTATTTTTTGTTTCTTCTTTCTTCTCTAAAAGCTCTCAGCTACTCATCAATATCTGAACCATCTTCTGAAGGTATATTTAAATCTGAATCACTACTCAAGAAATCATAAGCATCTTCTCTACCTAGGTTATCATCCACTTCCTCTCCACCCGCCTCACCAGTAAGGTTACAAGCTTCACCTTCTCCACCTAGGTTAACAGATTCACCCTCACCACTAAGGTTACAAGCCTCACCTTCTTCACCTAAGTTAACAGCCTCACCATCTTCACCACTAGTTAGATATCCTATAGTTACCTCAGTGTCAAATAAGGGTTTATCTAATACATGACAGACATATACTTCAAAAAGTGTCCTCATGTTTTAAGTCTTTAATAAGGTGTAGTAAATGTTGGTCAGTTGTAATTAGGATCCATTTTTATTCAATAAATCTTTCGCATAAAAGCCTCCAATAGTTTCATACCCTAATTCTTTAGTATAACACAATAGTTCCAAAATGGAAAAGTGGTCCTTGATGATATACTTGAGTTCAGACACACAGTTTCCAACATAAGTAGGGACAAAAAACTCAGATAAGATTCCAACATGGTAAATCTTCGTAAATATGATTTCCTCCATGGTCAATTGTTAGCCCTACAAAATATCAACCAAACCCTAGATTTAACGGAATATACTCATACAAACAACTAAAAGACAAAGCTTTAAATCATACTTTTTGGTAATAGTAAAGAATGGACAGAATATTCGCAAACCCTACATTTTTACAAAATCAGAGCTTTATGAAATTCATATAAGAAAGCATGTAAATAAACAAATATCAAACTTATAGGAAGATAGATCGTAATAAGAAGAAGAGGAATCAAACAACAATCGAACTTCAATCTGGAATGAATCGCGAGATGGAGAGCTTGAAATCAAAAGAAATTGTGAAGTGAGAGAGAGAGAGAGAGAACTATTCTGTGAAAGTTAACGATTTGGGAATTTTCCCCAATTTAGGCATTAACAAATACACGTTGGATGCACGTGGTACTTTTAAATGGTCATTCAATACACGTTAGATACACATGGGGAGGTTAACTACACACACCACATAATTAATGAAAAGTGATTAAAAAATGGTTGTACGACTCAAATCTGGGGTGGTTGAAGTGTTCAATAGATAGTACGTCCAGTTGAAGTGTCTAAATGAATAATGGGGACAAGTTTGAGTGGCCGCATATGACTTTGTCCTTAATTCTAATACAAGAAAAATCTTTTTGTTACGCTAAAAAGAGAATTAAATTTGAAAATTAATTAAATCTCATAAATTGTGCCTTACGTTCTTCTTATTCTCATTCATAAATAGGAAAAACGAAGAATATCAATATTTTAAATTTTTAAATTGCTTCCCCGTTCAACGAAGAAATCTTTCAGATTTGATTCAAAAAATTTTGTCAGGAAAAACGAAGAATATCAATATTTTAAATTTTTAAATTGCTTCCCCGTTCAACGAAGAAATCTTTCAGATTTGATTCAAAAAATTTTGTCAAAATTTTGGGTAAGCGACAAAAGTGGTGGAATTGTTGTTGGACAGAGAATTCCTTTTTAAATCTTCAGGTTCATCTCTTTCAATTTTTGATTCAAGATTGTCAAAAAATTTGAGATTCAAGATTCTTTCTTCTCCAGTTCATCGAAGATCTTTTCAATTATGATTCTAAGTTGTTGAAGTTTTTAAGATTCAAAGTTCTATACCTGGTTTATTGAAGATCAGTTATCAAAATTTTTGAGAAGATTCATCATAAATATTTTTGCTACTTAGCATTTTACTATTTACATATCTTGTTTAAATTGATAAATATTGTATTTATACTAGATACATTAAATAAGTAATTGTTGCCCATAAGATGTTTGATTTGAGATCAATACTTATAGTGTGGTCGATACATTTAATAGAAATTCGAATTTGTGTATCCTATCTAATAAATTAGTGAACGATACATTACTATTTATATATCTCGTTTAAATTGATAAGTATTGTATTTATACTAGATACATTACATCAATAATTGTTGCGCATAAGATGTTACATTTGAAATCAATACATTACCGGGTGATAGTTGCTATGTAGTTGATACATTAAGTATAAGTTCAAATTTACGTATCCTATCTAAAAATTAGTGCATGATACATAACTATTTATGTATCTCGTTTAAATTGATAAGTATTGTATTTATACTAAATACATTTAGATAAATAATTGGTGCCCATAAGATGTAAGATTTGAAATCATACGTTACCGTGTGGTAGTTATCATGTAATTGATACATTTAGCATGTAACTGTTACCGGGTGGTAGTTGCTATGTGATTGATACATTAAGTATAAGTTTGAATTTACGTATCCTGTTTAAAAAAGTTAGTTCATGATACATTACCAATTTGTGTATCTCGTTTAAATTGATAAATATTGTATTTATACTAGATACATTTAAATAAATAATTGTTGCCCATAAGATGTAAGATTTGAAATCATACGTTACCGTGTGGTAGTTATGATGTAATTGATACATTTAGCATAAATTCGAATTATGTATCATATCTAAAAAAATTAATTTGTATATCTCGTTTAGATTAATAAGTATTGTATTGTTACGGAATACATTAAACATGTAATTGTCTATAAGTTATTTGGTTCATATCTATTTAGTCAACTTATTATTTATGGAATATGATAAGAGGATCTTTTCCAAATCAATGTTTTTTCTGAATAGGCTAATTATAGAGATATTTTGTAGATAATTAATTTGCTTACCATAATGAAATATGGTCCGACGACACATCACATAAAAAGAGGCAAATTTATATATTATATAATAGTAATTGAAGTATTGATCTAACTTTGAGAAATTTATTTGAAGGCGGACGTATTTGACATGACATAATATTTTTTCGATCAACAATCGTTAATTGGAACGATAAAAGATTAAAATTAAAAAATGAATTAATAGAAGTAACTCTAGAGAGATCTGTGGCTTGAAAAAGGGAAGGAAAATCATGGGTATGAGATTTCATATTAATGTATCCAGAAAAGGGAATGATGGGAGCAAAAGAAGGGATATTTGATATGTTTTTAAAATAGTAGGGAAAATAAGAAAGTATGATAATAAATAATGTGTAGGGAAAAAGACGTTAATTTCGTTTATAAAAAAGGAAAAAATGATGAAGTCACGCACATTCTGTTTCATTATACATAGTGACTCCAATTGTATAAATATTTATATAATTCATATAGGTACATTGTTGTAACACTAGTAAGGCAATAAGTATTGATATTATACTTATACAAACAAATTTTAATGTACAATTGTTACATAGTATATATATAGTGAAATAGAAACAATTTACAAATGCGTATAAGCGTGAGCAAATGTGTATGGTTAAGGGAACATTATATAGTAACTATTAATATTATACATTTATACACCCATAATTGCATAAAAAGCAATAGAATAGATGAATTAACACAAAATATATTTAGCAATCAAACAGACGAAATACAATCTTTCAAATTCATGATCTACGATATTTCTCCTACATTAAACACAAATATGAAAATCAGAATAGTCAAAACATATATAATTCAAATAGAGCGATTTCATAAAGTCCGAAGCAAAAGGTAAAAGCACACAAGCAGGACAAAAAGTCAAGGTAATAACTATTGATATTATGTTTATACAAACAAATTCAAATGTGTAACTGTTACATAGTATGTATAGTGAAATACATCAATTTATGTATGTGCATAAGTGTGAGAAAATTTATATGGTTAAATGAACATTACACAATTACTACTAATATTATACATTTATACAACCACAATTATATAAGCAAGCAGTAGAAGACATGAATAACACAAAAAACTATAAAAATATCACAAAATTGTAACATATACATATGATTATACATATTCCTTAACATGCTCCAATGACCCAGAAACAACAACTTCAATTTTATCATTGTGTTTCTGTATAAACGTGAGTTTTATCTTTTCTTTTCTTACTTGACACAGCAACAACATCAACCTTATCTTTGATACCTCCATCCAGAAATCTAATTGGGTCATTCCTCAATTTGAAACTAATCCCTTGCATTGTATTTGATTTTAGACATTCAACCTAAAATCTCCCCAAAATCATGAGTTAGACCCAAGAAAAATGATGGATGTTTAACATTATTTTCGACATTCAATGGTACACCTCTTGTGAATCTCTTCGATGGAGATTGAACATTCATTTTTTCAACCAAAAATCTATATGAATTATGAACTGATTTGAAAAAGTAGTTTGAAAGAAGTAGGAAAAAAATCAAAAATTGATAGAATGAGAAGAGTTTTTTGCGGTACCTGAAATTTTTGAAGTAATTTTGAAAACGCGACGAGGACGTGCTGGAGAAATTTGAAATTTGAAATTGAATTTGAAGAGAAGATTTGGGAGAAATTGAAGAAAATAGGAGAAAAGATTGAATAAAAGGAAGAGAAAAGAAAAAAAATGTTCGTTTCATTTTATTCGTTTAATAATTTCTACAAATCAGTGGGACATGTAATAGCAAAGTGATTGAGATTTTGCTTATTAACGGAAATAGCTGAAATGATAGTTACTCCATTTAATTTAAATCATAAATTTGTCATTCTCTACAATTATCCCTTAAAAACATTACTTATCTTACCACTAATTAATATATGGATTAATTATGAAAATTACACTTTTTAGTTTACTTATTACCATTATCCCATATAAGTTATACAAATTTCTAAGATTCCTCATTTTCGGACATAATATTAATGTATCTCGCACATCATATTAGTGTATCATGTATAAATGTATCTTGCGCATCAAATTAATGTATCTCGTGCATCATATTAGTGTATCATGTACAAAATGTACCTCCCGCATCAGATTAGTGTATCTCGCGCATCAAATAATGTATCTTGCGCACTATATTAATGTATCACCGGTTATATTATTGTATCCGTTTTGAGAGAATTTTGTAATTATAAACTTTTAAGGAATTGTAATTTTGCATTAAAAATATGTGATTTCTGTAATTTGTTCATAGTATATTGAGAAAAATATTTAGATACATATATTTTATTTTTACTATCAAATACATTAAAATAGGGAGAAAGGTGAACGAGATAGTGAAGGAGGTAGCTTGTTATATATATATATATATATATATATATATATATATATATATATATATATATATATTATGTGTTTGTGTGAATTTTATATTCGATACATGTATATGTGTGTATATTGTGATATCCTCATGTATCTAATATACCAAATACATGAGAGAGTTGTGAACGAGATGGGAAAGAAGCGAGGGAGGCAACAGAGGGGAATGAGATTTCTTATGTATCTCAAATACATATGAATCCACTTGGATACGTTATACCTAGAACAAATTATACTTAATTTTGAGCCCATATATTTCGAAATACATGCATTGACGTATCTGGATGCACAAAATCTGATAATATACGCAATATTGTAACTAGAGTATATCTAAATAATTGACTCCTAAACTAGTGGATTTAAGTAAGTTCCTCGACAATATATCTATTGGATCAAAAAAGGGAAACTTACAAAAATTTGTTATATTAAGCAAATATTTATCATTTATAGCAATAAAAAAATCAGTTGAATATTTATAATATAGTTTTAATACATATAACAGAAAACAATTTATAAAACACATATAGTACAACTTTTAGTAATGTATAATACATCTATCGTACATTTTAATACACTTATAATACATCGTTCAATTTTTTAGCAAACCATCATAATATATGTTAAAATACTTGTAATACATCTATATTTTATGCATAATTTATTTTCAATGCATAATGCAAATTTATTATAATATTGCTATAAATAAAAAAATATCGCTAAAATCAGTAATAATTTATAAAAATGTACACTAAAAATATGCACTCAAGTAATTTTTACATCAAAATTATCTATCTAAAATAACTTAATTATCACTTATCATCCAAATTGGCCATTCAGCCACTGTTCTATTCCAACGAAGTGTAACTTCCTCCTCCTTTGCTGCTTTCCTTCTTCTATGTGACTGAACGTGAAAGAAAAATTAAGATTCCATGTTTAATTATTAAAATTTCTTCAAGATGTGTCACAAACGCTAATTGTATATTAAAAAATTTAAAACGTATAGAGAAACTCATATATAAAATTTAGGACAGTTTGAAGGATATTTTGAGTTGATTTGAATTGGGAAGACTCCATTAGCGATTAAAGTTTCTTTAATGCTGGATGTTTAATTTCAACATGTCACAAACATGAATCATTTCAAGTAAATAATATCTCAAAAGACTCAAAATATTAAGAGGTCATATCCAAAATTTGATACTTTTTACACAACAGATTTCGGTTGGTCCAGATTGGAAAAAAATAAAGGCAACTTTCACATCTAGCAAATAAAAAATTTATATTTGTATGCTATAGCAAAGTTTGCATAATTGCGCTCCATAGCAAATATAGAAACTGTATAATTCGCTATACATATACAGTTGAAGCAAATTGTATAAAATGAAGTGTATAAAACAAGAAAGAGAAAGACACTTGGGCAGAAAATTATATAACAACAAAGTGTATACAATGAATTGCATTATTATAAGTGTATAGAACGATTATATACAATTTGAATTTGTATAAAATGAGAAAGAGAGAAAGACAAAAGATATTTGACAAGGAATATACAATTGAACAGAATTGTATAAAATGAGAAAGAGAGAAATTAGATACAATTTAAAAATTGTATAAAACGAGAAAGAGAGAAAGGCAAAAGAAATTGGGCAGGGGAGTATTTCTATTGTATAATTATAAGTGTATAGGACGAAAATATATGTACTTGCATGTGTATATATAATTTTCTCTCGCTTTATACAAATAGAAACACAATTTATACATTTCGCTTCTATTTGTATAAGTGATAAAGGCGAGTGTGGCGAGCGAGATCTGGAAGAGGGGAGCAAAAATATGTGTATTTATACAGTTTTCTCTGCTTTATACAATTAGAAACAATTTTTATACAGTTGTGTTTGTATAAAAAGTGAGGAAGCGAGCGAGAGATTGGAGGAGAGTGACGAGCGAGATATTTGGGAGAGAGGCGCCTGACAATTTTTTTCAAACGTTTGTTATGGAGCACAATTAAATCAAACCCTAGCTACTCCATTTATTTTAGGTTATTAGTTTGTTATTATATACAATTTTCCCTTAATGTATAATATCATATAATCAAGGAAAAATTTCATATATGGCAAACAACTTTTTTAAAATAACACTCTATGGATATTTTTATATAACTACATTTCATGGATATAGTTTAGCGTGTTGTTAAGCATTTAATTTGTATATAACATTATTTGGTTAAAAAATTATACAATATTTTATTCTATAAATAAATTGAATCATAAGCGGTAAACGGCAACATAAGATTTACATAATCCCATTATTTAAGCTAAACTTCCAAAATTAAATATTTTTTCCAAAAAAGATTTCTACAATGATTGAAAGTCCATAACATCTTGTCTCCTCAAATGATTCAAGCATCCCTTAATCAATAATTTTGTATATTCAACTCTAGGTAATCGTTTCTTTCAAGGAAACTTCATGTTTTGAAGCGGCAAGAAAATATACAATTGATTTGTATGGTATACAATTAAAATCTTGAATAACGAATAATTTTTGTTTTATTGATTCTGATGTTTCACAAAAATTTGTATCGTTTATACAAGATTATATTGACAATTTTATTCTATTTTTTTGTTCGGAAAAAGTTGAGTAATACGATTTGTATATATGTATTGTATATGATTTGAATACGATTGTGTTCTTTAATGCGAGTATTTTTTTGTATTTTATACCACTACTTATATGTATACACATATACTTCAAGCAATTTATATAAATACATAGCAATACACAAGTGTGATTTAGGCAGAAACTAAACATAGACTAGACTTCAAAATAAAAATTGTAAATAATGAATAAAATATACAAATATCTATTACAAATTTAGATGTTTGCGTAAGAATTTAATTCACTATAAAAAAAAAATCAAAGATACAAAAGTTTCAGTGAACTGTTGCATACAATTATATGGTTTTATACAAAACTAAAAATTTGTATAAATAAGTTATATTTGTATTTACATTTTCTTTGTAATACCTAAAAAATTATATGTTCATGAGTATGTGTATATGAATATAGTATTTAAATATACAAAATATACAAATATCTGAAGCAATATTTGTATATATTAGAACAACATACAAATCATTATATACATATACTTCAAGTAATTTGTAGATACACAAATCAATGTACAAATGTGATTTAGGCAGAAACTGTACATAGACTTCAAATCAAAAATTGCTTTCAACTAAATTTTTGTATAAATATCTACGAATGTGATTTAAGCAGAAAATATACATATATACTTCATGCAATTTGTATAATATACATATCAATATACAAATGTGATTTAGACAGGAATTATACGAGACTTCAAAATAAATATTACATATAACTAATAAAATATATAAATATTAATATATAAAATGTGATTAAGCAGAAAATAAACATACACTTCATGCAAATCATGTTCCTGAGAGCTATCCCAATAAGAAAATGAAGCCTGATTGGGCAAAAAATGAGAACAATCGAAGGGATAGAGTATGTTCTATTTTTTCGAATCTTTCAAGTTGTCAATTTCTGATGAATCAGATCCACTCTCCTTAGAATAATTATTTATGGTTTTTCTCTTACTTCCTCTTTCAATAATTTTAATGTCGCTAGCCTTCGCATTGTTGAAGTCTTTCTGAATTGTCATCGGGTCATTTTTTCTTGGATCTCAATTCTTGAATAGATTGTTCATCTTGAACTTGCTTATATTTTATCGTAGACCCTACATTGACCCCAAAATTCTGAGTTAAATCCATTGAAAACGATGGTGGATTATATCAACATTGACATGCTATGACATACCTCTCGTAATCCTCACAAATGGAGATGAATCATCCATTATGATTTTGAAAAATTTATAATGTCATAAGTAAGAACGAATTTATCTAAAAGAATATGAAAAAATAACAAGCATCATACATATACAATTGTTGAAGAAGGAAAAAAGAAAAAAAATGAATTCACCCACGATTTTGGCGGTTACCTGAGAAAAGTATACACGACTGGAGGGAGAATGTGGAATTCGAAATTCAAATAAGAAGTAGAAGAGTGATTTTAGGAGAACATAGAATAGAAATAGGAGAGAAAAATTAAATTTAGTATGAAATTATATACAAAAGTATATGAAAGACTCTGTTGGTCGGTATACAAAAAGGTGGTGAGTCCCATTAATTATACATGGCAAAAAAAATGGAAATTGTATTTACTGACAGGAAATAGATTAAACTATACCATTATTAACTAATTACTTAGTGATGTTTGCCAACTCACGTAATATATGGATCTATATACATTTTTGATACATAGTTATACATTATTTATACACATTTATATATTATATATACATAATTAGATATATATATATATATACAATATAGATACATTGCATATAACATTTTTTGTTGAAATTTTAATGTAGCCTATATATAGTAAGTAAGATTTTCATATCGTTTCGGGTGAAGTACACAAATATCTATAAATTTAGGGAAAATTGTATATAATAACAAATTATTAATTCAAATTAAATGATACAAATATACTTTGATTTAATTGTACCCTATAGCAAACTATTGCTATTTTCGCCTCTCCCTGGTGGAATCTCGCTCGTCACTCTCATTTGGTGGCGGTTTTGCTCGCCTCTGTCGCTTTTTATACAAACACAAATGTATAAAATGTGTTTGTATTTGTATAAAGCGAGAGAAAATTGTATATATGCATATATTTTCGTTCCCCTCTCCCAGATCTCGCTCGCCACTCTCCCAGATCTTGGTCACCACCCTCACCTCTCTTGCTTATACAAACAAAATCGAAATGTATAAATTATGTTTCTGTTTGTATAAAGCGAGAGAAAATAACATATACACATGCAAATACATATATCTTCGTCATATACACTTATAATTATACAATACAAATATTTTCCTACCCAATTTTCCTTTGCCTTTCTCTCTTCTCGTTTTGTACTATACAAATTATACAATTGATCTTTTGTATACATTCCTACCCAATATTTTGTTTTTCTTTCTTTCTCGTTTTGTACATACACATATTATACAATTGATCTTTTGTATACAACTACTTTATTTTGTATATGTATAATGAATTATACAACTATTTTGTTTGTATATGTATAGCGAATTATAAATCTTTTTTTTTATGTATAGCGAAATATACATATTTATGTTTACTATGAAACGCAATTATGCAAACTATAACTATAACATACAAATATGATTTTTATGTTTGTTATATGTGAAATTTATGGATTTTCCTATTTTAATCATGTCATTTAAAAGAAAAGAATATATTTCTTTTTCATGCCTTCTGCTTTGGTGTCAAGAAATATGCAACTGAAACTTTAGCAATATTTAATATCACTACATAAAAAATGAATTTTAGCGATAATTAATTAAAAATTATCGCTAAATATGTATGTTATATATATATATATATATATATAGTATATATAATATATATATATATAGTATATATTATAATATTATATATACACGGAAGAATATATTTCTTTTTCATGCCTTCTGCTTTGGTATCAAGACATATGCAACTGAAACTTTAGCAATATTTAATATCACTACATAAAAAATGAGTTTTAGCGATAATTTTAATTAAAAATTGTCGTTAAATATGTATTTTTAGTGACAATTAACACTCTTTGTATATGTTACTAAAGGTTTTAGCGGCATTGAATCTAATGATACTTAAATAATGCCGGTAAAGACTTTAACACTCTTTATTAATGTGTCTATTTATTGCTACTAAAAGTTATTTATAGCAGTGTATGTGAAATAGATGGAAAAATGAAAAGTATTGAATGGATTTTGTTAGACTGTTATATTAAAAATAAGGGAAAAGGTCAATTAAATGTACTCTTGAACTTTTAAAATGGTATGTCAATACCATCCGTTATACTTTTCTTTCATCAAAGTTCTTGCCCTTCAATAATCAATGCACATTTGCCTCTCTCATTTTGCCCCTCCTATTATGGCGCAATGGCTCAAACTCAATGTCCTACCCATATAAGGCGTGTTAGACCATAATTTATGAGACTCAAATCTAATCCTTATCATCATGGTGCATCAAAACTCAAATTGATGTCCTACCCTCTTGGTGCGGTAGAACATGAATATATCATCTTAATCTCAAGCTTTTTTATTATGGCATATCTGTACTTTAACCTGATGGCTTACCTTTTTTGGTGTGATAGGACTTGAATTCACCAGCTTACCCTTAACCAATGGTATAATAGACCGAAGTACAACATGACTCACCTTTTGAGTCTTTCAAAATAATCAAAATAATAATCAAGCTCATGCTACTAAACTTCATATACCTTCTTTCATTTGAGGAATTATGTAGAGCATGACATATTCAATCAATAGTAGTATATGCATTTACTTCCTACTTAATATTAGTCATCGAACATTAATGTATGCTAAATCATAGAAATATTCTAGAAAATACATACCTGATTTTACGCATTTTCTATCTTGATTCTAGTAGTTAACTTCAATCAGCTAGAGTGTCGTGTTGATAACATGTTATAATAAAATATAAGTAATATACTACAAGAAATAATATAGACAAAAGATATACGACGAGTACAATATGGTGGTCAGCGAATGCTTTTGAAGAGATTTGAAGGTTGAAGGTTAGTTCTGTCTAGCTCAGGAAGCATTGTCTGATGTAATAATAAGAGAGGGAAGTGACCACTCTGAGTTCTTTTTCTTTGATTCCAATGACCAATATCATACAAGACGGAAGTCATGAGCGATAGCGAAGATAGGTATATGTCTTAGATTAGAGTGTCAGTGCCCCTAAAAAAAGGGACCAAGCTATTCTTTTTGTTCTTAAGTATAAGAGCAACATTTATGAAGGATGAGAGAAGAAGTTGTTCCAGCGGTGCAAGAGTCAGCGTTGATACTCTTTCTAGATATTGAAATAGTGTTCAATCATCCAGTGCTTTTGCCGGTCTTGGTGGTAAGGCAGTAGGTCGCTAAGAAACTGTTGTTGAAACACTGTGGTAGGGGAGATCATCTCATTCAAATGTCTTCATGTCTGTCATGTATATCTTGGTGAATCAGTGAATGAACAATCATATTTATAGGCTAGAAATCATTCCAAAAATCATTATATTAAGTATAATAATATATAGATACATTCTTATCCAAAGGTTTATAAAACCTAAAAAATACACATAAATAATAAGTATAAATTAATCGATAAACTCAATAAACAATCCACTTAATTCGATGAATTTATAACATAAATGTTTACTTGTAAGTTCTAACATAACTCTCTTTTTTTCCTTTTCAAAAGAAAATAGTTTATGCACTGTTATGTTATAGTGATCACTGTGATATGATATAGGGCTCTTATATTATTAACTCATACCTATATTTAACATCGAAGATTTTGTGAAGGATGATGAAAATTATTTTTGCCAAAAAATTCAGTCTCATTTAATTTGGATTCTATCGGTGCTTTATTTCTACAAATTTTTCTTGATACAAAAGATTTTTGGTGGAAAAATTTTCCTTGTTGGAAAAAGTATATTTGGTTAATGTTCATCTAAGGAAAAGTTTTGGACTTTTATAAATTAAAGATCATTCTTTAATACAATATTATTCACAATGTAGAAATTTAAGAATTTTGTTTAAAGGTTAATTATTATTTTCTGAATAGTATTAATATTTCTTTTATATTAGTTTTTTTTTTATATTTGACCAAAATGTATATAATTATTAATTCAAATTAAACTATAATTATATTTTGATTTAATAGAACCCTTTAGCAAACTATAGCTATTTTCGCCACTCTGCTTGGTGGAATCTCGCTCGCCACTCTCATTTGATGGCAGTCCCGTTCGCCTCTCTCGCTGTTTATACAAATACAAATGTATAAAATGTGCTTGTGTTTGTATAAAGCGAGAGAAATTGTATATATACAAATATTTTCGTTCCCCTCTCTTCCCTCTCCCAGATCTCGCGCGCCACTCTCCCTATTCTCGCTTGCTGCCCTCGCCTCTCTTTCTTATTCAAATAGAAAAGAAATGTATAAATTGTGTTTTTATTTGTATAAATCGAAAGAAAATTGTATATACACATGCAAATACATAGATTTTCATCCTATATACATATAAATTATACAATAAAAATACACCCCTGCCCAGTTTCTTATGCCTTTTTGTCTTTCTCGTTTTATACAAATTCAAATTGTACATAGTTTCTTTCTTTATGTTTTATACAATTCGATTCAATTGTATATTCTCCGCCCAAGTCTCTTTTGCCTTTCTCTCTTTCTCATTTTATGCAAATTCAAATTGTATATAATCGTCCTATACACTTATAATTATACAATACAAATATTTCCCTGCCCAAGTTTCTTTTGCCTTTCTTTCTTTTTCGTTTTATACAAATTCAAATTGTATATAGTTGCGCTCTTTCCCGTTTTATATAATTTACTTTAACTGCATATGTATAGCGAATTATACATCTATATGCTTGCTATGGAGCGCAATTATGCAGACTTTGTTATAATATACAAATATAAATTTTATGTTAGCTATATGTGAAAGTTGCTCATTAATTAAAGGAAAAATTGTATATAATAGCAAACTAATAACCAAAAATAAATGGAATAGCTAGGGTTTGATTTAATTGTGCCCCATAGCAAACATTAGCTAAAATTTGCCAGCGTCTCTCCCCCAAAAATGTCGCTTGCCTCTCTCGCTTTATACACAGAAGTGTATAATTCTGTTTCTGTTTTGTATAAAGCGAGAGAAAATTGTATATACACATGCAAAAATATATATCTTCGTGTTGTACACTTAATTATACAATATACAAACATTTTACTTCAAATATTGCAGAGAAAAAGGCCAACAAATTATACAATTGCGAATTATACAATTGCAGTGAAATACAATTTTCTCTAGTTTTATACAACAGAAGTGTATATATTGTGTTTCTATTTTTGTATAAAGCGAGAGAAAAACATATATCTTCTTGCTATACACTTATAATTATGCAATATACATACATTTTAATTCGATTCAACTGTATGCAAGCAAATTTTATAAAATATTGCAGCGAAATAAGCAGCGAATTATACAATTGTGCATTATACAATCGCAGTGAAATAGGATAGCGAATTATAAAATTGCCAGCGAAATAGGCCAGCAAATTATACAATTTAGGCCAGCGAATTATATAATTGTATATGTATAGCGAATTATACATTTATATGATTGCTATGGAGCGCAATTATGCAAACTTTGTTACAATATACAAATATAAATTTTATGCTAGCTATATGCGAAAGTTACCCATTAATTAAACTATATCAAAATATCATGTTTCTTTTAGTTTAGTTTTTTTTGGTCATTAATTTATCGCCACTAATATTTACAATTACTAACTTCTGCCTGACAACTTGCTTATTTTGATCCCAGCAATTTTAATTTTCAAGCTGACCAGGATAATATAATCATAAGGAATAATGACATCCTAGCCCGTTATATCTCAAACTTGCTTATATAATAAGCTTCAAATTTTGACGTAGTCATAACATTTACTTCAGTTATATATATACAACCTTAACTCTTTTATTATCTAACATTTTTCTCTAACGGACTGATGTCGAAGAATCAACGGATATGAATTGTGGTTTGGGTGAAATGTCACTATATACATATTGTTATATATTGAACTGAGCATATATATATACACTAAACTATGGAAGTGTAAGAGTATTTTTTATGTGTAAATAGTTAGTTTTATATAAAGTCAATGTTACTTCCCTTCCATGTGTATACAAAATCTATAATAAATATGTTTCAAATCCTCATCAATAACGTGGTACCAAGTACCTCCAAGAGGAGATCTCCATAAGGGATTTATCATCCCTTTATTTCTTTTCTTTTTTTAATTGAATTGCTTGTTTTGTGATACATTTGTAAACAAATATTCAATCTTTATTTGCATATTTAATGTTTTGTGCTCTTTATTTATTGTCATGAACTATTCAAAACTAATAGAAAACTGTACCTTGGTTTTTAAGAATAGATTCACTCTCAAAATATGATGAAAATGAAATTCATTGGGGAAAAAAGGGTATGTTGTACTCCTCAATTTTACAATATACCTCTCATTATAAAAGTGGGTCACATATATTCCTACAATTACATAAATAATCCGATTCTAATCATGACACATGTGAAATGAAATGTCTATAGGGTAAAAACATAGTCATCATATCTAATCACGATACGTGGAGAGTAGTGAGAATTACTCAAAAGCACAATTAGACAAGACACATGACTGAGTGACGTGTGGAGGTAATAAAAACAACTACCATACTCCAAAGTTTGAGGACACTTATTATATTGTGGTATATTACACCAACATGATTCACTCTGTGAGATTAATAAATTGGAACACCAAGAGGTAAAGTCAGCACTAGCCCTTATGAAACCATCTAGAAGATAACTTTATATAGTTTAGTATACTTTTTCCTATAGCCAACTGTACTTAGGATCCAAATATTTAAAAGACTAATTATCATAAGGTTTAGTTCTGGCTTGCCTCTTGCATTCTCAATAATCAATCAATAAATTTCCAGTGCTTACATTTTAAAATTGATCAGGTCTTAAATCATTTCACTAAACATCTTGTGTAGAGTGATTAACATTCCTAACACAATGACTTAGTCTGTTTTTGACAAGAGAGACCAACTGATTTTTCATCATAATCGCGCATTATTTGCACAACCTGAGTTGTAAAACATAATGAAACTACAAGATTTACGCGCAACTATCTTCTTTCTTCTATCCTTTCTAGCAATTCTTCCTCATATTATTGCTAATCTTGATTCTGACAAACATGCTCTACTTCAATTTGCTGTATCTATCCCACATCTTAGCAAACTCAACTGGAACTCTGCTTTGTCAATATGCAATTCTTGGATTGGGATAACTTGCAACAAAGATGGAACGCGAGTCGTTGCAATTCATCTGCCTGGTGTTGGACTTACTGGCCATATCCCAGCCAACAGCATTGGCAAACTAGATGCTCTTCAAGTCCTTAACCTAAGAGCAAACAATCTAAATGGAAATCTTCCTTCTGATATCCTTTCAATCCCTTCTCTTTACTCTATCTACCTTCAACATAATAACTTCTCTGGTGATATTCCTGTTTCCTTTTCATCAACACTTGGTGTTATAGATCTCTCGTTCAACTCTTTTACCGGACAAATTCCCCCCACGATCAAGAATTTGCCTCGACTCTCCATGTTGAACCTAAAGTTCAATTCATTGTCCGGATCAATTCCCAATCTTGATGTGTCAAGGTTGAGTTTTTTGAATTTGAGCTACAACATGCTAAATGGATCAGTTCCATATTCCCTTAGGAAGTTCCCACTTTCTTCTTTTGTGGGGAACTCTAATTTATGTGGAACACCTTTGAGTAGCTGTTCTTCGAGATCTCCATCACGTAAAGGCGACAACTTTAAGAAACATAGTAATGAAATCATCATTCCAATTGCAATAGGTGGTCCTTGTGTGATTATTCTCCTTGTTTTATTCATCTACTTCTGTTATATTAACAAGAAGGTTAATAATAACACAAGCATGGTTGAACAGAAGAATGAGAAGTTGGAAGACTTTGGAAATGGGGTTCAAGATTCAGAAAAGAACGAGCTAACGTTCTTTAAAGGGTGCTCTCACAACTTTGATCTTGAGGATCTGTTAAGTGCTTCTGCTGATTTTCTTGGTAAAGGGAGTTATGGAACTGCTTACAGAGTTTCGTTGGATGAGGTATCGATGATAGTTGTGAAAAGGCTGAAGGAAGTAAGGGTTGTTAAGAAGGAGTTTGAACAGCATATGGATATTGTTGGAAAGATTAAAAGGCACCCAAATATAGTGCCATTTCTTGCATGTTATTACTCAAAGGATGAGAAACTTCTTGTTTGTGAATACGTCCCTTATGGTAGCTTGTCATCCGCCTTATATGGTATAAGCTGCTTAACTCTTCTTATATAAAACTTCATCTTAGCACAGATCATGTTTGCTGCAATTGATAATTATTCCAATTTCGGCTTTATGCTAACATGGTCTTAGCTATAAATGGAGTGACATGATCCGTGGTGATTCATATAGCCGAGTAGTAGTAGTTGTTGTTTCGTACTGTTACATGATCTTGTTTATAAATATATGCCTAGTGTTAGCTTGTCAACAGCCTTGCATGGTATGCAAAAAATTACACTTTTTATACATGATCAAAATTACTATTTATGTATATATAATATTAGATGTTGAGCCTCCAATGAGTTCTACGTATTTTGAACCTCCTAAGTGAAAATCTTAGCTCTGTCACTGACGGTATATATTGTTCAGCTCTGATTTGAACTGTAGTGTCATCTATCACTTGCTACAGATTATTAATGATTGATGTTTTGGGGTTTATTCTTACATGATATTGGTTATAGCAGGTAACGGAAGAACTCGACTAGACTGGGATACCAGGTTGAAGGTCTGTCTTGGAGCAGCGAAAGGAATAGCTCATATCCACTCTGAAGGCGGAGCGAAATTTACTCATGGAAACATCAAAGCATCCAACATACTTCTTACAAGGGACTTAGATGGTTGCATTTCTGATTTTAGCTTAAGCCCTTTGATGAATCACACATCCATCAAGAATAATAAGGCTGTTGGTTACCATGCTCCAGAAGTGATTGAAACGCGAAAAGGCACACAAAAATCAGATGTTTATAGCTTTGGAGTGTTGGTTCTTGAGTTGCTCACTGGGAAATCTCCTCTGCCATTGCCAGGGCACGAGGACGTAGTCAATTTGCCTAGATGGGTACGAGCCGTTGTTAAAGAGGAATGGACAGCTGAAGTTTTTGATGCAGTGCTGATGAAGTACCATAATATTCAAGAAGAGATGGTGCATATGCTTCAAATTGCACTTTTATGTGTAGCAAAGGTGCCTGACATGAGGCCTTCAATGGGTGAAGTGATTAAAATGATTGAGCAAATCAAACATCTATAATGAGAGACAACATCTTCCTCAACGAACAAATGATCGATGCAATGCACATTATCATGAATGAACCTAAAAGTTTCGATTGATTTTGGAGATCGAATGAAATAAATATGTCCTTGAATTAGATAGTGTTCTACCACGAGCTCTTCTCCTCGTGCTAGTCCAATGCTACAAACACAAGCCTAATTGTTTTGTGTTTATATGTATTTCTATATGCCAATATATCCTCGAATAATGAATTAGAAAGCATCATTTATTCTCGAGCAAGTATTCTTCATGTTCTAATATGGTATCAGAGTCTTCAACAAACTCGTTCTCCAAGTCATCAATCATGAGAAAACTTGATCATGGCTCAAGATATTGGAATGTTCAATTTGATGAAAGTTAATGATGCATACTACCAGTCTAAACTAAGGCCCTAATACACCAAACTGTCCTTTAGTTTGTATAGAATATTAAGGAACAATGTATGTACCTAAAATATTTTATTTAACGGGATAGTTAATTTCAAAATATCTTTCAAAGACACAATTTAATTATGGCTTTGATTATTTATTCTTCAACAAAAGGCAACAGATGGTATTTTTCATGTTAGGATTGCTAGAACTAGTTTAATAAAATATACTAATTAAATCAGGTGTAATGATTCTTCAAACCATCCCAAAAATTTAGTCTTATTAATTCTATTAAGAAACAATTAGTTAGTGTGGATGTCCACTACTTTAGAAATAAATTCTCCATTATTTTTCACTATTAAGATATTAATATTTCACTCTTTCGTAATCTTCCCCTCGTGATCTTCGTAATTAATGTCATGTTATGATAATTTTTTGTATGCTTTTGTGAACACTAAAAATAAAAGTATAAAAACTCATATTGTGATCTCGTAGATACTTGAGAAACACTTTGATTTTATTTTTTTAATCTTATGTTATTCCTCTCAATTTTATTTTTACATTGTGATTTGAGCTTGATTTTACAATATGTTATTTAAGACTCTTCTTTAATTATTGTGATCATGGCATTCAAATTTCAATGGGAGTTCCCAAAGTGGCTAGAAAATTTTCTTTTGTGGTCTCAACTTCTATTGACGTGATAATCACTCATTTGACAGATTCAAGTAGTGCATCTTATACCTTTTTGGCTGCCATAAGTCAGGAATTCTACTAACTTACTATGATTTTTGTTTATTTCTATCTTTTTAGTTTAAAAAAATGCTTAACAATAAATAGATTTTTATTTGATTCAAACATTACAAAAATGTGTTAACGTTATTTTAGCTTAAAAACACTTAAAATAAGTAAATTCAAATATGTTCTTAAAATTATCTATGATAGGTGAGTAAATCAATATATGCTTCTGCTAAAAACCATATATCAAATCTGTCAATTTCTCCTTAATACTATGTTGGCAATTTTGTTTTCTGATGGCATTTGTTTGGCTTCAAATTATTTTATTATTATTTTTGTAAAGTCTGCGTACATTTTATCTTTCTCAGACATTCTTGTAGGATTTCACCGGATATTTTATTATTGTTGATGAAGGTTATTTGCAAGTATATTACATGAATGGTCTGCTTTAGGCATGTAGAATTATAATGATAATTATATTATGGTCCATATTTCTGTACATGATTAATTGCTTCTTTGAAAGCAATCTTGAGGAATAATAATTTTGTGGATGTATAACTCCTAATTTCTATTGATAATTGAGTGAATTGTTGGTTAGAAGACCTAACCTTGCAAGAGGTAATACTTATTAATTGAGTACTGTGCACTCTTATCCGACGATATCTTTTCGGAAAAGAGTCTAAAATACTCTCAAAGTATTGAAAATTGTACAAAATTATCCTCCATTCAACTATTGGGTTCAAATACCATTTCCACCTATCTATTGGGTCCAAAATACCATTGTCATCAACTTTTTGGTTCAAATTGACCATTTATTTAACGGTTTTATATTTAAACTATTTAAATATTTTTTAAAATATGTGTCGCTCAACTATTTGTTATAATTTAACTTATTAGTATAATTTATAAATCAATCCACTACCCACCCGTTACTAATTAAACCCCTCCAAATTAATAAACCCGTCACATTATTAATGCAACAACAGAAAAACACTGCCAATTGAGTGTTTTTAAAAATTTGAGGCGAAAATATGTATAGAAGTAAAAATTATCATACATTCAAATGTCTAAATAAAAATTACTAATAAACTTAAAAGTCTGACTATGTTCATCTTAATTATTCTTACGTCTCAATTATGTGATGTTATTTCATAGGTAACTTTTTTTCAAAATAATATATTAAAGGTTTTAAAACAAATCATAAGTATTTATAAAATTATATTTAAAAAAAAGTGCATGAATTAATTCGGGATGTATTACTTCTTTATCTTTAATCATAAATTTCTAATTCAATCTTGAAAGAGAATGCTATTGAAAGTGTTCTCCTAAATAAGCGGCTCAACCTAAATCTAATTGGGCTTCGATTCAGACTCGAATAATTTTGGATGTCATTTTCAGGAATCTATAATTTCATCTTGTTTTAGTAGTGTTTATGACGATTTTGATATTGTAATTGGATCATTAATTGGGTAGGGTTTAGTTAGTAATGAATGGGTAGTGGGTTGGTTTACAAATTAAATTATAATCAATATTTGAATGCCAAGTATTTTAATTTTTTTTAAAGAGTTTAATTTTAAAACAATTAAAGAAGTGGTCAAATTTGAACAATAAGTGGATGAAAAGTCATTTTGGAGGCAATAAGTGGATGAAAATAATTTTATACCATTTTCGATTATTTTAGACCCTTTTATGATATCTCTTTTACATGTTATTATAGTTTCTTTATTTAAATGAAATCAAATTTGGTATGTAACAACGCATTTGTGACGATTGGATTTTTGGAGTGCCTTCATAGTAAGCTCTAATCAAATATTGGTGGAGATTTTTTTTTTTAGAATAGTGGACATAACAAAATAATACTAATATTGACCTTCTATGTAAAATAATAAAACAAAAAAGACAACGTTTTTGGGTCTATTAATTTACCAATTGAATTTTCACCAGAGTACATGAATTAAGAAAAAAATTGGCCCATGCAGGTCTCGAACCTGCGACCTTCGCGTTATTAGCACGACGCTCTAACCAACTGAGCTAATGGGCCTTGTTGGTTTAACAAAGGTGAAAATGTATAAATATTAAGAGAACTATCGATTATCATTCTTTCATTGTAGTTTTCAAGTATAAAAAGTAGAGAATTATTAGGAGAAGATTGTTAGGACCCGAGTGAAGATTAAATTGATTAATTATATTTCAATTGAAACAGAATTATTAAAAGAAAATAATTATAAAAATATTAATAATTTTGTATCTCAAAGAGCTAGAAAAATGAAGTTTGTAAGAAAATATATTGATTTATTTTTCAAACTTTAAAGCCTTCGTTCAATTAGCATCTTGAAAAATTACTTGTGTTAATGGTATAATGAGAAGTAACATGAAGTAAAAAAATAAAGAGTACTGAATCTAACTTGACTACACATGTTTATCATTGCACATATGCCAGTTAATAACCACATTGACACTTTGAGCATATTAATTCCTCAATATTTATTGTCTTTCAATTGTTCAATTCTATTAATACTTAGCGACTTAAATCCCCTTTGCAAAGAAGAGTAAACCACACTCTATAGTATATACAAGTTGAAGTATTATATGAGATGAGGAGTATGTCAATCAGTATTGCACCCACTAGAAGAAGCCACCTTGATAAGCAATCCAAATAACAAGAGTGGAGCAGAGAAGAATGGGCTATGATCACTTTCCAA
Source organism: Solanum peruvianum (assembly GCA_027705065.1). Classification (NCBI taxonomy): domain Eukaryota; kingdom Viridiplantae; phylum Streptophyta; class Magnoliopsida; order Solanales; family Solanaceae; genus Solanum; species Solanum peruvianum. The sequence goes on along the minus strand of JAKWJD010001760.1, from coordinate 33,195,838 downwards.
TGTGTACACATTCTTTGGAGGCCATTTCTTAATCATTGCATCTTGCTGTTCTGGCTTCACCACTCGATCATACGCTGTTTTTATGTATATTCTAGGCACTTCCTCTGCACCTTCCCCTTCTTTAAATCGAGCACTAGCTAAAGCTTGAATTGGTCCAGGACGCAATAACATGGCTGCTAATGTTGAATCCTGTAACATTAATTTCATTAAATTAGTTGAGAAACCGTTGAATTATTATCCTAACTAATGTATTTATACCTCGATTGGACTCATTTGGTAAATGATTTTGCGTTGTAAACTTGTCTTGATGACTGCACTCGTTGGAGGTTGCTCTACTCCTAATCCAAAACTCATGTCATATACATCAATAGCTTCACCAAAATCAGATAAATCTGGAATCCCCTGTGTTAACAAACATAATAAACGCCTTAATCAATTCACATATCAATGGGGAAAACATAGATGTCACGATTATTATAGTTAAGGCCTTTATAGTTTATAATTACAAAAAAAAAAAAAAAAAAGTTAACATGTTCAAACTGAAAAATGTTAGTACCCAAAGTATTGATTTTCCTTTCCTAATTTTAAAAATAAAATATCTATACTTTTTTGGAAATTTATTTTTTATTTTAATAGTTATTTTTTTAATAGTTATTTTTTGATATATCTTTTTGTTTAAAAAATAAATAAATTTCGCACTTAATGCGTTGATATTTGTGTAGGATTTTCATTGTATAGTGCGTTTTTTCTTAAAATACAAGAAAGTGTAGAGAAAAAATAGTCATAATATAGAAATGTTCACTATAATTAATCAAAAAAATATATATTTAAACTCAAAAGGCTTGTAATATTAGTGTGAAATAGAGTAGTTTCCGTGGTCAAAGGGCCCTAAAGCTAGGAAACAAATACTATAAATTATATTTACACAAATTAGAAAAAAAGTGTAGCAGCGGTCAGATGTAGCATAGTGATCCACTAAGCTAATTGAAAATCACGAAATATCAGATTTTAAATTTCAACAGAAGTAAACACTTGAATAATTTTTTTTTTCATCTATCTAACCTTGAACCTAACACGGTTATTAAAAAAAATTAATAAATGAACAATAGTCCAGGTAGTAGGACAGGATGATGTAATAAGGCCATAGAAGCAGCCCAATACAGGCAGGGCCAAGGCCTAGAAGAAGAGAGATTCTGGCGGATAATGCCACAAATGCTACATTTAAATATATAATATGAAAGAGACTTATACTATACAAATAGACAATTTTGTACTAATTTTATTTGTATAGCCTGCACGAATGACGCAGATTTCTTATACTACAGCCAAAATATCCCTCTTCTTTTTAACTTTTTATACAAACATATCTATCTCACCATCCCTCACTCCACCAATAAATTTCTCGTAAAAAAAATTCAAAATTCATAAACTTAAAATCTCAATTTTGATTCAATTACGATCACGATCAAGGATAGAGAAGTAATAACTTACATCTTTAACATCTTGTTCAGTCACAAATCCATTTCTCAACATAGTTGCTCCAATATACACTGCCATCCTTACTTTTTTGGGAAATTTGTGAGTTGCATCTGTGACACTAAGTCCTCCAGCACTGTGTCCTACCAAAATTACCTAATCATGTGCAACAAGTGTTAATAAGTCTGTTGTACGCAGTCTTACCTTAAAATAGATTTAGATAGATTCGTAGGATCGAACCTGTTCATTTAGAGGCAAAGATGATAAGAAATTGATGAGAGGTTGATTATAATCATCAAAGGAAATAATAGTGGTAGGATCATGAGGATGAATTCCAGCACCTTTGAGGTCAAGACATGTAACTTTATAACCTGAAATCTCCATAAGTGACTTGATTTTGTACCAACACCATCCACCTCCACTAATTCCATGTATTAAAACAAAGTGGATTTTTGACACTTGTTCTAAATTTTCTTCCATTTTCTCTTTTTCTACAAAGTACTCTTCTCCCATCTTGGATTTCACAAAAGAGAAAAAATCTAAGGTTTATATAAATATTATGTATATACTAGTTGGCCTCTCCTTGTTCACTAATTTCAAAGTGGAGAAGGAAGGAAGAAACTTTTTTCCCCTAATTTATAAGTGACATTGTTTTGCTCTTTGTCAACATGTAGTTGGGATAGTCTCTAATGTCATCATATATATATACTATAATAAATGTATTTTACTGTAATTTGTAAATGTTGATGATTTAGTAGATTTTATCAATGTTGGACCAAGACAGCTGGACAAACCATTTAAGTCAACTTAATTTAAATAGCTTTTAAAGTTAAAAAAAAAAATTAAATTAAATTTATGATGTAATAATATATATACTTCCTTCTTTCTTTTTAATTGTTACAATTTCCTAAATAAGTGTCGAACAGTATGAAATTTGACTAACATTTTAATATGATTTAATTTAGCTTTGAAATCAGTAAAATCGAGTATGAACTTTGACTAATATTTTAATATAATTTAGTTTAACTTTGAAAATCAGTCAAATTGAGTATGAACTTTGACTAATATTTTAATATAATTTAATTTAACTTTGAAAATCAGTCAATTTGGATATGAACTTTGATTAATATTTTAATATAATTTTATTTAACTTTAAAAATTAGTCAAAACTGAGTATAGATTTTAACTAACATTTTATATAATTTAATTTAACTTTAAAAATTCGTCAAATTAACTCTTAAATGCATCATAACAATTAAAGAAAATGGAAAGAGTATAATTCTACTTGTTATTTCAGTATTTGAAAGAGATAGAATTAGTGCTATGTTGCCTAGACTATTCCCACTTTGTAATGACTCTTAATTATGTTTAATGAATAACTCTTTTACTACCAAAGAATTAATAATATAATCCTGGCTACTTATACTATATTCTAAAATAGATAATTAATTAAATTTTTTCCACTAGAACTAGTTATGTCCAAGAGACAAAGGAGTATACAGACGTGTACTAATTAAGAGTTTTTAATATAATTTAATTTATTTTTAAAAATTAATCAAATTTTTTTTTTTAAAAATAGCAACATAATAATTATAAATGACATTGTTTTGGTCAAGGAGAGTGAAACTTAAATCAATTCCTATCACTTTTAATCAAAGGTTCCACATTATTTATTAGAATTTTTTTTTATATATATATATATATATATATATATATATTATATATATATATATATAATTAGCAGTGAAATTTAAAGATCCTTTTGATTTATTTGTAAAATTTGAGATTATGTTGCTGAAATAAAATAAAATAATACTCCCTCAATCATAAATTATTTGTTATGTTGCGCTTATCAAAAGTAAATTTGATTAATTTTAAAAAATTATTAGATCATATTAATTTGATATTTTAAATAAATAATTAGATATTCTAAAACTATATGAAAAATACTAAAAATTATAATTTTTTATTTATTATTATGATAAAAAAAATAAATCTTAAAAGATTAGTCAAAAATTTTATATTTTAACTCTAAAAATATAAATCATGACAAAAAATATCGAACAGAGTAGTATCAGACATCTTCGATAATGGAGATTTGTCAGGTAATAAGAATTAGGGGCATGTTTGTTTGTTTCAAATAATTCATTTCACAAATCAGGTTTGTCGGCCTTTTGACATTTATTTCTTTATTATTTATTATATTATTGTCTAAGCTCTGATTTTGAGGATTTGCCTTATCAATTATCATCACATATTTTTATAGTAATTTTGTACTTTTTTTAATAATTGATGATGATTAATAAGTTAAAACAGTTAAGAAGAACCCAGCAAGCTGTTTCCCCCTAACTTCTACAATTAATTAAGTTGTAATTAACAAGTGTAGTCTCTACTCTCTGCGAATTTAGGTTTTAGGGAGTCCTTCCCTTATTTTATTTCTTTCGTCTCAAAATAATTGTCATTCTAATTTTTAAAAAAAATTTAAAAGTAAGTAATTCATTTTTATTTGTTTGGTCTAATTTGATTTCACAGGTTGACACCACATTTAAAAAAAAAAAGTTTTTAATCTTATAGCCTAAAATAAAAATATATCAAATGTATCAAAATGTCAATAGTGTTGTGATTTTAAACATGTCACATGAAAAATTAAGATTAAAAAATCGTTAAAAAAGAAAATGACGTTTCTTTTTTAAAAAATAATTAAAAATAAAAGGTAGATCAAACACATTAAACCAGTCGAAGTATGACCATCTTAAGGATTCAGACAAGAACTAGGTAATGTATTTTTTCAATTATACTTTTGTATTAAAGAACTACTCTACTTCTTTTTAATAATGCTCAACTTTTTTTTAAAAAAATCTTTAACATATATATAACTTAATAAATTATGTATTTTATTTATTATTTTTTCGATGGACATGAGATAATCTAAAATAATACATATTTTGAAAGGAAAAAAGTATGTAATAAATATTTTTTTTTGTTTAACTAAAGAAATGAAACGATGGAAGTACAAAGGTAAATTGAAAGATAGAATGCATCCCCAGACATAAAATCAAGATAAGACTGCCCATGCACATGAGGAACCTTTCTCCAAATATTTGAGCAAAGTAGTATTTGCTTGGCCCTACCAAAAATAGAGATGTTTTGTCTATTTTTAAAAGAATATTATTTTTATATTGTCTATTTTTAAAAGAATATTATTTTTATACGACTTTTAGTAATTTTTTTAAATTTATATTAAGGAATTGATCGAACAAAAATATTAAAGACATAAATTAGAGACATCATTCTTTTGATTATTTTTAAAAGAATATTATTTTTATACGACTTTTAGTAATTTTTTTAAATTTATATTAAGGAATTGATCGAACAAAAATATTAAAGACATAAATTAGAGACATCATTCTTTTGATTATTTTTAAAAGAATATTATTTTTATACTACTTTTAGTAATTTTTTTAAATTTATGTTAAGTGAACTGTTCGGACAAAAATATTAAAGACATAAATTAGAGACATCATTCTTTTGATTATTTTCAAATCATAAGTCAATGAAATGTAAAGTAGTTAAAAACCTTATATAATGAAGCATAAATTTTATATAATCCTAATAATTTTTTAAAACTTTGAATAATTTACTTATTTTAAACTATAAAAAATGTCATAATAATTCACTTAATATAGAGTAAATTAGAGAGTATTATATAACTATATAAACAGTAATTGCCAAATTTAAAATAATTTCAAAACTATTAACATGATAAAACACATTTTAGTAGTATCAAACACAGGTCAAGATACAAAATACTTCATCACTGATTGAATATGTTAGAAAACTTGTTGAATGTATATTTTCAAAATAGACTTTAAAAAATACGATTCAAATTAAATTGATGATTCAATACAAACATCGAATTAAAAAAGAAGTGGGTAGGGAACACCAAATTAGTGGAGATTAAAAGTTGCAAAGTGAAAAAGTCGATCAAGTGACCAAAAGGGTAACTTGCTGATTACCTTGGAAGTTGAGCTCTCAATCATTTGACCATCTTACTCTCAATTTCATAATTTGACAGCTAAGCTGATAAGGTGCTTTATTTCTTTACTTTTTATTTTTATTTTTTTTGTAATGTACTTACAATTTTAGCTAATATTTTTAAATTTCAAAATGTTGAGGCTTTAAATTTGTTGTGATTGAATTTAAAATTATGTTTAGATATGTATTGTACTTAAAAATACTTTAAAGGTTTATATAAGAAGCAGTCCTCAAGAAAGATCAAATTAGAGGTCAATAATTTATTAAAAAATATTTAAAATCAGATTTCTAAATATGATCAATTAAACATATAAAATATAATTTTAAAATTTATTAACAATTGTTTTTTTGGCCAGCTAGTTAAGGTGCCTATTTGTCTAATCTAAACTCTAAACCAAGCTATAAATAATTGCACAATGATATTGTTAAAAGGCTGTAATCATTTGCCAACACAAGCAAGTACGATCAATTATATAAACAATAAATAAATATTTAGTATTTTTCTTATGACTGTTTTGTCTAAATTAATTTGTTCACGTCTTGTGAAATTAGGGCTTAGATTTAACACACATCCCAAATAAAATTAGGTTTTAGGTCTAACTTGCACCCTAAAAGCTAGCTCAAAGGGAGAATGATTGCCCAAGCCTTATAAGGAGTCTATCCATCTTATTAACCATCGATATGAGAATTTTGTCATTCTTTAACACCCCACCTCACGTTCAATGTCATTCTTTAACACATCCAAAGAAATGTTTTATTATAATATTTTAAAAATTCAGTTATAAGACACGTTACTTTTTATGACCTATTTGAAAAGCCACAAAGAAACTAAAATTAGGCGTAATTGGATGAATTATACGATTTGACATATTTGTTTAATCAAGTAATTATCAAATTGGAGAGCAATTGATAATGAAAGGTATAATTATCCTTTCCAATTTTCAAGAAGGGGAAGGGAATTGAGAATGGGATGTAATAGCAAATTAAATTATTAATTCAAATTAAATGCTATTAATATAGTTTGACTTAATTATATCTCATAGCAAATTAGTGTTATTCGCCTTTCTCCTAATGAATTTCGTTCGTCTCTCTCATTCTCTCCCTCCTCTCTCTCGCTTTTGTACAAACACAAATATATAATGCGTTTGTGTTTGTATAAAGCAAGAGAAAATCATATATATATATATATATATATATATATATATATATATATTTTTTTTTTTCTTTTTCATTCCCCTCTCTCCTCTCTCCCAGATCTCGCTCGCCACTTTCACTTTATACAAACAAAAATGCTTATATTTTCGTCCTATACACTTATGAGTATACAAATACGATCTTTTCCTATACATTTTTCTTTTGTCTTTCTCTCTTTCTGGCTTTATACAAAAATAAATTATATCATTGATCTTTTGTATATATATACTGAAACAAAAACAAATTATACAATTGCTTTCTTCTGTATAGCAAAATATACATATTAATATTTGCTATAAAGTGTAATTATACAAACTATAATTGAGTTTGGAGCTAAAAGGGCATTTTTTTTCTTTCAAAAAACATAAATGGCATATCAATTTGTTTTTAGCCAAAAGGCAAAATCGCTCATGACGGAGCGATTTCCTTCTTACAATTATTGACGCCGTTACTCTAAAAAAAATCTATAAAATTGCTGCAAAAAAAAAAATACTTTTCAAACATCGCTGCCCTTGCAGCATTTTTCTTGATTTTTTTTAGAAAAATGAAAACTTCTGCTACAACAGCGACTCTATTTAAGAAACTAAAAAAAATAATCTATAAATCGCTAGCAAAGGAGCGATTTTATTGGAAAAAAGTTTTAGAAAATTGCTGTCAATATTTTATTAAAAAATTCGTTTTATGGCCGTCTTGGATTTTCTTAAGAACTTTTTTTTAAAGGATAAAAATAAAAATCAAATGACAACAAATGGTTAAAAAAAAGGGTTTAAAGCAAATAGCTGCATTGGCAGCAATTTCAATTTTAAATTTTTGTTTTTTATTTTATAAAAGGCAGTCAAAATTTGGTCTGAAAACAAAAATTTTCAGAAAAAGGCTGTCCCTGTAATGATCTTTGAAAAAAATTTAACAACATAAATATTTGTCGAAGAAAATCGCTCGGTCAAAAGTAATTTTTTGCTTTTTTAGTAAAATAAAAATTTATTATGCCATTTATATTTTTTGAAAGAAAAAATTACTCTTTTAATTATAAACTCAACTATAATTAAATATAATTTTTATATTTGATATACGTGAAATTGCTCTTATTTGTTTCCTCAAAATGGGTAATATGTCCCGTAAAATTTCTGTATTCATGAAGAATAGACTTTGCAATGACAAAAAAAAGGAAAGTTTGATTTAAGATAATGTAGTAAATTAAAGAAATTAAAGTAGGTAAAGAGTAGCCATCACGTGTTCAATAGAAGAAAAAAACACCCAGTCCAGTTGTTACATATATATAATTGATAAAAGGGAAAAAAATATTTTATAGTTGTATGAAAGTTTATCTTTCTCATATCCAAAATTATTTAAGTAAGTTATAGATATTATGTCATACATATCTTTTTCTTTTTGTATTTCCTGCTGTCACACACTTGCATAAAAATAACATATATTGAATATAATTTTTGTATAGGGCACAAAGAATAAGTTAAATGAGAATGGCAATGGCCGGTCATATTTTGTTGTGAATTTCCCACTGTCATACACTCACGAAGCATGCATATCTATTATCTACGCAGCACACACTTTTTTGACGATTTTTTCGTTTTAATTTATGTTATAAATTTTTATTTATCACAGAATTAAAAAAAATAATTATGATCTAAAATAAGTTATAGATAGATGTTTATATTATTAAATATATAATGAATATTTTAATATATTAATATATAAAAATGTATTATTTTTTTTCAATATATTAAATATAATTTTGTATTCGGCACAAAGAAACAATAAATTTGAATAGTATATTGTGATGGAGACCAGGCATAAACTTGTCTGCTCCTATTGAAAACTTGACCAGCAATATTATGACCAATTTTATCTTCTGGTGTATCAAATTGTGATCCATGTTTTGCGGATAGCAAAATTTTATTGTAGACAAATTCATGTCTCGTATCTTCTGGTAGGAGATGACAAATATTTTAAGATATGCGAAAGTTGACCCAAATAGAATCAGGCATCGTGGTTATAAAAAAAAAGTCATATGTACTGAATTTCTTTGTACTACAAGTCTAGAATTATTAGACTAATCATAAGCAAATAAGGTTAATTGGTTTTGATATGGTCGTACTCTCTAAAATATAACATTTCACCTACTTATTTGTGGCTTAAATTGTTGAGAAAGAAAAGTTTAACTACTTTTGAATTGTCTTTGTATCAAAACACGTTTTGGTGTGTTACACGAATATAAAAAATTAAATGTTTTGATATACACAAGGTATACAATTTCTTTGCCAATTAAAATGGTACTCTCTGTCTGTGTGTGGGCATGTTTGGATAAATTAAGAGAACTATAGAAAGAGTTCGTTTTTCTTTCTTGCGTGTGAAAATAAGAAAGTGATTGGTTGTTCAGTTGGATAGAATGTACGATAGTGTAATCTCATTAGTAAAGTCTAAAAATTGCAGTGCCTAGGTTTCCAAAATCTAATGTACTCATATATTTTGTTAAATCAAATTAGTTAATTCAATTAACATTCATAACTATCATATTTGTTGAAGACATGATTAAATAATACTAACAATAATATTATTTCTTTAATGACTAAAGCGCGCATTAGAATAAGATAATGCTTTCTCTAGTTTAATTTGTTCGTCAATTTTGATTTAATATGAAATATAAAATAATTAAAGACAATTTTTGAATACCTACTCGGCCATGTGAGGTGAAATTATGGTATGGAATCATATGAGATAAAAAGAGAAGCTTTGTTTGAGCATACAAATTAATTTTTTTTTTAAGTTAGTACTTTTTTGCTCATAATAATAAGAACCACATAACTTGTGATAGCTATCAAAACAGCCCCAGTTTATTTATACTATCTTACTAAAAAAATCAAAAATTCATAACATAAATATAATACACTATCACACAACAATCCTAAATGACACCACATTTATTAATCAAACTTGAATCCAGTAAGAGAGAATGAAATTGAGTTGCGATGTATGACTCTTTAATATAATCTTTTCTCATGATATGGACAATCTATTCACGTTGAGCATGTATTTTTCGATATAAATGATCATAAAAATTATAAATTCAACTACTATAACTTTAGTTGGTGAGAATAATAATTATATCTGATATAAATAATTTTAAAACTTGTATAAAAAATGAATATTAATATCAACTAGAAGTAAAAACTTCGTATGTGTTTCACAAAACAAAAAAGGGAGTTTGGATCGCAAATGAGTACGAGTATTTTTGGATGACAAAACTAAATAGATAAAAAGTATGTTAATTTTTAACCGTTTAAATTTTTAAATAAAATAATCATACAAAATTGCACATGATCAATTGACACTTAGTTGGATAATGTCCATAATAAGAAAGTAAGAAGAAAAGAAAGCAAAAGATGATAACTTGTTTGGGTAGCCATCAATAATTGCAAAAGAAAAAGCACAGTATTTGGGACCAATATTTTTGAAAGAGAAATAGGAGTTTGTTTACCTTTGAGCACACAAATCCTTTGGCTGCTATAAAAAGGTACTTTATAACAAACAAAATAAAGTTGTACCCCTAATATCCTCCATGAGAAAATTCAATTATTTTCAATTAGAATACCATAAAGAAATTCTACACTTTTATCCAATTTAATAGATTATTTATGTTTGTGTGTCAAAGTTGCTATACGTAATCACCTATTACAAGCAAAATTTATTTAATAGTGAAATTCTGTTTGCTTGCAATATGATAAAGGAAAATTCAAAAAAATTATATTAAATAGCAAATTATTAGTTTAAGTTATATTTTATAGTCATAGTTTATTTTATTTGTAATTCGCATTAATATTTTGTTTTTGTCATCTGGTTCATATACAATTAGTCATTTTCGATATATAAGTATATATAATGTATAAAATGTGTTTGTATTTGTATAAAACGGATAAAAGTGTATATACAATACAAATACATACATTTTCGTTCTATACACTTATAATTATATAAATACACTAATTTATATAAAATTAAATATATCTAGTGAATTATACAATCAAAAGCTCCCTCCATAGCAAATATAAAATTTGTTATGGAGCGCAATTATGCAATTATAGATATAATATACAAATATAATTTTTATATTTGCTATATGTGAAAATTGAGATTTATTCGTCAAAAAGTTATATAATATATAAAATCAATATATATATAAAATTGGTAATGCATATATATAAATGTTGAACCTTAAACCTAAGGTTAGAGGTTGGTATAATATGTTTAAATTTTGAGTATTTGTTTAGTCTCTTAATAAAATTCTGAATTCGAAACTGCACGAACCAGAAAACAAGTGGGAAGAGGTGGTGCCACGTTAAGTTGTCTGCCTATAGTGCTGGACAGTTAATATTATATGTTTCATATATATTTCTTTTTCCCCACATGGGAAACAAGCTACGATTAAAATAATTCAATATTAGCAATGAGTGACTATATATTTATTTATTATATCGTCATTTATAAATCTAGGAGTGTTAAAAATCGTTACTTGATAAGATTAAATCATAATCTTTCAATTTCAAGAAGTTAGTTGTTATTTATAAAAAAAGTTAAGCTGATCTCAAAGGTAAGTTAATAAAATATACAAGTCCTTCCCTTGTTTATTTTCTGACTTCATTGTAGTTTTCAGAATGAAATATATATATTAAGTAGGGTTTAGTTATGCGATATCATATCACGATATGATATTGTGAGATGAAATCACGTTTGGATATGTGATTTTACACTGATTTCATTTTATGATTTCATCTCATGAAATTTGATTTCATATTCTACAAAAATCATGATATGGAATTATATGGGAATACCATATCATGATTTGAGATATTTTAATACAAAATTGATTCACGAGTTTATATTTTGTTAAAACAGTCACACATTTATATCTACTAACCATTTAATTCACATGTAAAAAAAATTTATAATCACATCATTATTTTTGAAAGTTAATTATTCTCTTCAACATTTAGTCACTTTAACTCACACTTCACAATTGTTGAGTAATAAAATCTTGAAGAGCCCGTGAAAGATGTTTCATTTTTACTCAAATATATTGATGAAACAATTACATAAGTGGAGAACAAATAGTTTTGTAATAATTTATTATGCGATTTTATAATCTTTTGTTTATTTGATAAGATTGATTAAATAATTGGGGCTATTTTGATAGTTTTAGAACTTATGAGATTTTTATGTTTATGAGAAAAATATACAACACCGAAATTCCATATCGCATGTCCAAACAACTTCAATTTCATCTCATGATTTCATATCATGATATCATATCGCATGACCAAACGGGCCCTAAAAAAAACTTACAGTATATAGTTGGTAAGCGAAATATTTTATGAGATCACTGTATGAAAAAATAGTGCATTACAGTAAACTATTAATACATAATAAATGTTATAACTATTATTTTATTTAACTATAATTCATAGGAAACACCTTGACATGAATTCGCCTCTTTTCCTTGAATCTCGCACACTACTTTCACTCGCCGCTCTCAGTTTTCTCCGTCACCTCTCTCACTTTATACAAAAACAAATGTATGAATTGTGTTTGTATTTGTATAAAGCGAAAGAGACACTATATACAAATATATACAAACACATATTCTCTGTCTTATACACTTATAATTATATTAATATAAATCTTTCTCTGCACAATTTTTTTGGCTCTCTCGCTTTAACGAGACACAAATTATACAATTACAATGTATAATTTAGTTTTGTATAAAGCGAGAGAGAGATTTTGTCAATCGTATATTACTTCCACCATCTCATTTCATGTGAGAAACTTTGGGTCAACACGAAGTTTTAGAAAAGAAGGAAAACTTTTAAAACTTATGGTCTAAAATGAATAATAGAAATTTCTATAATTGTAAATCATTTTATCAAGGGTAAAAGTACAGACATTTTATAGTTAAATTGTTGCTTGATATAGAAATGTGTCATTTTTCGAGACTGACTAAAAAGGAAAATAAGTCATATAAATTGGGACAAAGAGAGTAACCCATTCAACTGTATACAAGTTCAAATTATTGCAGATATACAAACACAATCATTGATACATATATATAGTAGTTACATATATACAAATTATCTAACCGATACACATACAATTCACCTCTCTCCACTCTCTCGTTTGCCTCTCTCTCCTAATCTCGCTCGCCACTCTAGCCTAACACAAAGAACATATACATATACAAACGAAACTGTAGCTATAAAATTCATTTTGAATCAATAATTTGCTATAGCACACAATTTTCCCTAATAAAATTCCATCATTGCTAGTAATAGATTATTCTTGTTAAATTTTCTTCCACAAACTCACATTATATATATTATTTTTTACCTTTTACCACAAAAAGTTTGAACAGGCCTATTAAGACTAAAGAATTCATTCAATAAGTAAATTAGTTGATTGATAGATTAGTTAGTTGGTTAAAAGTTTGTTACAACTATCTAATCCACAGAAAGCTAGCTAAGCTTATTGTATAAATAAGAATTGTGTTGTCATTGTTAATATAATAAAAATTGGCTCTCTATCCTCTTCTTTGTTCAGATTGTTATCTACTCCATGTTTCATCATCTTCAAGTGTAGAAAATTAACTTGGTATCAGAGCACTGATCTTACGGGATTAATCTGCGTAGAAAACAAGAAATTAGAAGTGTTAAGAGACCATAGAAGAAGATCCTGAAACGAGCAACAATGGGAATAAAATCAAGAACAACAACAGAAACAAATAAGATTACTACTCTGAATCACAATCACCGACTCTTTTTACAGGCTTCAGATGCACCTGGGATAATTCTAGTTCCAATCAAATTGACAGGGCCAGATAACTACGCCTTGTGGAGTCGATCAATGAATTTGTCTCTTCGAGGAAAAGGAAATATTGGATTCATTGATGGATCTTGTGCGAAGATGGATTATAAAGGAGGATAGGAGGAATAATGGGAGAAGTGTAATGTGATAGTGTTATCCTGGATCGTAAGCACAATTATGAGTGAATTACTTCCAGGGATAATATACTCTTCAAATGCTAAGAGAGTTTGGGAAGATTTCCAAGAGAGATTTGATAGATCAGATCTTACTAGACTTTACCATTTATGGTCAGAAATTGTAGCTCTCAAGCAAGGTACCGATTCAGTGACTTCTTATTACTCGAAGATGTGTGGTCTGAATTGAAAGTGATGGTTCCATTACCAGGCTGTATATGTGCGGATTCAGCTTCCTATATAGAGCACTTGAAATATCAGACATTGTTACAATTCTTGATGGGATTGAATGAGAGTTTTGGGCATGTCAGAAGTAGCATTCTAGATAGGAAGCCTATAGTAACAGTAAATGAAGCATATTCAGTTGCAACACAAGAAGAAAGTCAAAGAAGTCTAGGAGTTGTGGATAAAAGCAGAGATCCATTAGCACTCTTAGCAGGGAAGACTCAAGGGTATAAATCAAAGCCAAAGAAGTTTGTACCAGCAGGAACAATTTGTGATCATTGTGGTTATAAAGGCCATTTTAAGGCTGATTGTTATAAGCTGGTGGGATATCCGCCAGATTTTCAAAGTAGGAGAAGAGGGCCTGAAGGTTTTAAACAAGATTTCAAGCCTTATGAAAACTTGAGCAAGAATACTGATGATATTTACAACAGAGGAAGGTCTATTGAAAATCAGATGTCATCATCTCAATATGAGGATTTGGGAAACAAAATGGAACAAGCAGGAACATCAGGATGTGTTGCTAACATGTCAGGTATGGATTCCTTAGATTTTAAAATAGGCTTAGTGTATGAGTGGATAATTGATTTGGAGCTACACATCATATTAATCCTAATGAGGAGTTACTAATTGCCAATAGAAGAACACATAATAGTGTTGGGGTGCAGGTTCCAACAGGGAAAAAATGTGATATCAAAAGTATTGGGGTTGTAAAGATTTAAGAAGGGGAAGAACTTAAGAATGTGTTGTATGTGCCATATTTCAAATTTAGTTTATTATCAGTTGCAAGACTAACCAGGGTACTTTCTTGTTAAGTTTCCTTTTACCATGACTATTGTATATTTCAGGCACTTTACAATGGCAATGTGTTGGGGATTGGTAAAGAGAAGAAAGGACTATACATACTAGAGAATCAACTAAAGCCATTAGTTCATGTTGTAACTGTTGATAAAGGGAATGAAGATATCAAGCTATGACATTTAAGTTAGGACATTCTTTAACTGGAGTACTAAAACATTTCCAGTCGTTGTGTCACGACCCAAAACCGAGTCGCTACTGGCACCCACACTTACCCTCCTATGTGAGCGAACCAACCAATCTAAACCCTAACATTTCAATATAATATCAACAGAAAGTAATGCGGAAGACTTAAACTCATTAATAAAAACCAATTCAATAACTTCTAAAATTCAACATCTATTATTCCCCAAAATCTGGAAGTCATCACCACAAGAACATCTATGATCAAATTACTAAACTAAGAGTATTCTAAGAAGCTAAAACAAGTAAAAGCTAGTCCATGCCGGAACTTCAATGCATCAAGACATGAAGAAGAAGATCCAGTCCAAGCTAGAAGCATTATCTCACCCTGAAGATCCAGTGTGACGAAGACTGGCTAGAATTGCGGTTGAGTTGAAGACGACGGCACGTTTGCTGCACTCCACAATTAACAAAGAAGAAAACATAAAGGTAGGGGGTTCAGTACAAACACAAGTACTGAGTAAGTATCATCGGCCAACTCAAAATAGAAAACAGTATATACCAAGTAATATCATAAAATCGACTATGATACTCAACATGTAGCAACAACAAGTACTGTAATCATTAATAAGTACCGCCAAGTTCACACATGAGGACTCAAGCCTCAATACCATACTCATTTGGGAATTAGGTTCATTAGATTGAGTATATTAGCATCTTTCAAGATTCATTATCCATATTCCTCTTGTGTCGGTACGTGACACTCCGCTCCCTCATTAATCTCTATTCCTCTTGTGTCGGTACGTGACACTCCGATCCCCTACTACTATGTGTCAGAACGTGACACTCCGATCCCCTACTACTATGTGTCGGAACGTGACACTCCGATCCCCTAATTCTACGTGTCGGTTCGTGACACCCGATCCCCTAAATCTACGTGTCAGTTTGTGACACCCGATCCCCTAAATCTACGTGTCGGTTCGTGACACCCGATCCCCTAAATCTACGTGTCGATTCGTGACACCCGTTCCCCCTAATACTACGTGTTGGTTCATGACACCCGATCCCTTAATTCTATGTGTGGGAACGTGACACTCCGATCCCCTAATCTCATTAAGTTCGTTCATCAAGCCTCCTCTTATACCAAGGCATTATCATTCCCATTACTTTAGTTTATCAAGCCTTCTCTCATACCAAGGCATCATTATTAACAAAGAGATTAGGGTTATCTTTCAAGATTTGGGTTTCAATAGCTTCATCATGCTTATTTATTCACAATTACATAATCACATTCATGCAAGCATACAATTAAGCACATAGCAGGGTTTACAATACCATCAATACATATCATTCGCTATTAAGAGTTTAATACGAATAGTATAAAAACCATAACCTACCTCCACCGAAGATTCGTGATCAAGCAAGCAATTTCCCAAAGCTTTGTGTTTTTCCTCTCGTTCGATCCTCTCTCTATCGTTTCTCTTTCCCTCTCTTTGTTCTTTCTATTTTTCTTATCCCAACCCTCTTTCTTTTACCCTAATTAGCATATAATTAAGTATAAAAGATGACAATAATAACCCACTAATTAACTCAAGGTTACCTCTTTTAACCCCCAAGTAATTAGACTTATTAACATTAACCCACTAACTTTATAATTAAGCAGGAATAGTCCAAAACGTCCCTTAAAACATTTAAAGAAATCCGATCCAGCCTGGGATTACGCAGTCTGTGACGGCCCGTCGTGCCTGTGACGGTCCGTCCTGCTGCTCCGTCACAGAGTTCAGAGACTCAATTCTATTAAAGGGTCTGTGACGGTCCGTCGTGCCCACGACAGTCCGTCCTGCCAAGTCATCACGAAGTTCAGAGAGTCGATTTCAGCACCCAATTTCAGAATTTCTAAGTGTTTTGAAAATAGACCACTGCAACGGTCCGTCGTGCCCATGACGGTCCGTCTTGGGGTCCGTCGTCTCAGCCAGTTTTCCAGAAATAAAATCTGCTGCTCAAAACGACTAAACAGGTTGTTACACGTTGAAACATCTATCAAATAAAGAGGTGCAACAAAACTGTGAAATATGTCCATTATCAAAGTAATGTAGAGTGAAATTTCCTGTTAGAAAAAGCAAAACTGTTAGTCTTTGAATTGGTTCACGTAGATATTTGGGGACCTTATGGAAAGCCTACTTTTGACAAGAAATATTATTTCGTGACTATAGTAGATGACTATAGCAGGTACACATGGTTATGTCTCATTCATTCTAAGAGTGAAGTCATTACAATACTCAAAGATTTTATGGCTTTAATAGAGAATCAATTTGGCTTGTCTGTGAAAATTTTAAGATCGGATAATGGTATTGAATTCTTCAGTTCATCAGTTGTTGATTTACTTGCTTCACACGTGTATTGTGCATCCAAGTAGTTGTGTTTATACTCCTCAACAAAATGGTACAGTAGAAAGAAAACACAGACATATCTTAGAAGTTGCAAGAGCTTTAAGGTTTCAAAGCTCTCTTTCTATTTTTTTCTGGGGAGAGTGTGTTAGGACTGCTGTGTACTTGATAAACAAATTGCCGACTAAAGTACTAGGAGGGAAATCTCCTTATGAGATGTTACATCAGAAAGTACCTAGTATAGATCACTTGAGAGTTTTTGGTTGTCTATGTTATGCATCCGAGTTGCCAAAAGGAGATAAGTTTGCTTCTAGAGCTAGAAGGTCAGTGTTTCTAGGATATTCTGAAATTCAAAAAGGTTACAAATTATATGATTTAGTTGAGAAGACTTTCTTTGTAAGCAGAGATGTAGCCTTTAGAGAACATATCTATCCTTATCAAACAGGAAATTTGTCTCTAGAGTTAGACATGTTTGAGTTAAATAGTACAGAATTGAGTACTGTATATTCCACTGGTGGTGTGGTTCCAGTTGTGTTAGATACAACAATGGATGAATCATCTGAAGGTGGTATTGAACCACTTGAAACTGATATAATGGTTGATGCAGTGACTAAAATCTCAGAAGACAATATTTCTCTAAATGAAGAAAATCAGGTTCCATTACCAGATACACAAACAACCAAAATTCCGCAAACAAAAACCAGACCTCCCAGAATTTCTGAACAGTTTCTTGGCTTGATGACTACATTACTAATCCAAAGTCTTCTACAAATTGTGCATATCCATCTTCCAATTACCTTCAAATATTGTCATTTGTTAGCCCCTTACCAAGCCTATTTGGTACCTTTTCTCAACCAGTGGAACCAAAAAATTTAGAGAAGCATCTTTAGATGACAGATGGGTAACAACTATGACTGACGAGATTGCTGCTTTAGAAAGTAATCATATCTAGGATATAGTGGATTTGCCACCAGGAAAACAAGCAATTGGCTCTAAGTGAGTATTTAAAATAAAAAATAATGTTGATGGATATATAGACAAGTACAAGGAAAGGTTGGTAGCTAAGGGTCAAAAGGAGGGGTTAGATTACCATGAGACCTTATCACCAGTTGCTAAGATGGTAACAGTGAGAACTCTCATTACAATTGCAGCTTCAAAAGATTGGCCTCTCATTCAGATGGATGTTAATAATGCATTTTTACAGGGTAATTTATATGAAGAAGTTTATATGGCTTTGCCACAAGGTTTTCACAGATAGGGGGAGACTAGAGTATGTAAATTGGATAAGTCTTTATATGGTTTAAAGCAGGCATCTAGACAATGGAATATAAAATTGTCTACTGCTCTACTAGAAGCAGGATATATTCAAAGTTCATATGATCATTCATTGTTCACAAAATAGTCGGGTGATGATGTAGTGATGATCCTTGTGCATGTTGATGATTTGTTAATTATAGGGAACAGTCAGAGTTTGATTGAGTATGCTCAAAAGACCTTACACAACAAATTCAAAGTAAAAGACTTGGGACAACTTAGATACTTCCTGGGAATTGAGATATTGAGATCAGCTAAGGGCATTTTACTCAATCAGAGAAAGTTTACTTTGGAGTTGTTGTCCACTGTGGGGTTAAGTGGTGCTAAGCAAGTTTCTTCACCTATGGAATTAATACTAAGCTCACCACAATAGAGTATGATTCATTGGTTTGAAATAAAGATGATCTTGTTATGATTGATGTACATAGTTATCAACAGTTAATAGAAAAGCTACTTTATCTAACAATAACAAGACCAAACATCTGTTTTACAGTACAGGTCCTAAGTCAATTTATGCAACATCCGAAGAAGTCACATTGGGATGCATCACTAAGAGTCCTTAGATACCTTAAGGGATCACCAGACTAGGAGCTATGGGGATGGTGAGAGGAGATATATTTTACATCCCAGAGGGGCTATAATTGGAGATACCATTCTTTCTGGTACAGAAGTTCCTATAAAAATGGGAAATGCCCTACCTTTGAGTGCGGTTTGAACTATCGATTTACGTAGTTATTGTTAAAGAAAGGTTCAATTACAAACTTGACAACATTTTGCTATTCAGATTGAGCAGCATGTCTCAATACTAGGAGATCAGTAACATGATATGTCATCATGCTTGGAGAGTCCATAGTCTCATGGAAATCAAAGAAACAACATACAATGAGTAGGGGCTCAGCTGAGGCTGAGTACAGAAGTATGGAAGGGGCAGTTTCAGATATTATTTGATTAGTTGGTTTACTGAAGGATTTGAAAATTGATGTCAAAACTCCAGTCAAGCTATGTTGTGACAGTAAAGCAGCTACGCAAATTGCTTCTAACCTAATCTTCCATGAAAGAACTAAGCATATTGATATTGACTGCCATTTTGTGAGAGAGAATCTCAAAGATGGCTTGATCAAACCAGAGTTTGTTGGAACTAAATCTCAGTTGGCAGACTTACTTACAAATGGACTTGGAACAGTGTAGCATCAGTTCTTTCTATCCAAGCTAGGAATTTTTGATATTTTTCATCCTAGCTGGAGGGGGAGTATTAGGACTAAAGAATTCATTCAATAAGTAAATTAGTTGATTGATAGATTAGTTAGTTGGTTAAAAGTTTGTTATAACTAACTAATCCATAGAAAGCTAGCTAAGCTTACTCTATAAATAGGAATTGTGTTGTCATTGTTAATATAATAAAAATTGGTCCTCTATCCTCTTCTTCGTTCAGATTGTTATCTACTCCATTTTTCATCATCTTCAAGTGTAGAAAATTAACAAGACACAACCAGATACTCTACTTTCAAACTGAATTTCTATTTCAAAAAATCATCTTAAAATTGATTATCTCCGGTCTCCACCTCAATTAACTTATTAAAAACAGTTTTTTTTTTAAAAAAAATCTTGCTTTATAATGAAACTCCATTATTTGCTAATAACATATTCTTATTAATTTTTATTTCACAAATTCAACGGAGGATCGGTGTCCAAAATATCGTTGAAGTTCAATGCTTCAAAATTCACTACTTTAACAGCAAAGTCTGGACTTATACTAGAGGCACATTCGTAAATCCATACGTTGAGTGCATAAGACATACCAAATAAGCGATATATCTGATTGCTTTGGTTGAAGTCTTGCCTGAGTGATGTAATTAGTTTATTGAATGCAATCTGACCTCAAGGATACAGTTTATACCTACCATCTTCGACCATTAGAAATTCTTCTATACGTATGAAGGTCTCATCAAGATGGAATAACATGAAAGTATTGATGAAGTATAATATTGCCATTTTCACGGATTCCTGTGTGGTCTCCCAATTACCCATTGCAAAACGCTGTATCAAGCGACTCTTGGTTATACATGTATGACAATCAGGAAAATATTTTTGTAATAACCGGCTTAGACTGAAATTACGATATGAAAAATCCTTAACATTTCCTTTGCATTTAAGGCCAGTTACAATGGCAAATTCCTTCATACTAAACAACAATACATTCCCATTAGCATGACGAACATGCAATACATCTTTGTTTTCATGTTGCACCTCCAACAACAACAAACACTTAGTAATCTGACCCTGGAAATTACATTTTGGAATGTCCAAATATGGTCCAAAAATTGTATTCTTGAACATTTCAACGCCTTCATCCTTTATGGACAATTTGATTTTATTCACAAAATCAAAATTGAACATTGCTCCAAACGTCAATGGATGTTCTGGTACTTTTTATAACATGATTCATGCCCTGTTTATACAAAAAACAAAATATAAAATTATAATTGGGTAATATCAAACATTTGCTGCAATGGACAGGGATACATTTAAGATAATGTGTAATTCAGTAAATACATGACGATATTGTAATGATATCATATTAAACACGTCGTGAAAATGCATATGATACATAAGTAAGTAACAAATATATTGTACATGAATTTCATTCACGTATACCAATTACATATATGTATAAGACGCTTGAATTATATGAATGTATGTGATACATCATATTCAGATTTATTCACAAAAATCTATCATATATATGAGTAAGACACTAGAGTTATCAGATGTATATGATACATCTTATGCACAGACAAGTAAAAACTATAAAAATTGTACAATACAAGATGTTTTTAATGATACAAAACATAAAATTAGTGATACACCTTATGCATCTGATACACCTTAAAACTGTACAAGACATGATGCTTTTACTAATACAAAACACAATTATTGATACAACTTATGCATCTGATACACCTTAAAACTGTACAACACATGATGCTTTTACTGATACAATACACAAAATTATTGATACACCTTATGCATCTGATACACCTTAAAACTGTACAACACATGATGCTTTTACTAACACAAAACACAAAATTATTGATACACCTTAAAACTGTACAACACATGATGCTTTACTAATACAAAACTCAAAATTATTGATACACCTTAAAATTGTACAACACATGATGCTTTTACTAATACAAAACTCAAAATTAGTGATTCACCTTATGCATCTGATACACCTTAAAACTGTACAACACATGATGCTTTTACTAATACAAAACATAAAGTTATTGATACACCTTATGCATCTGATACACTTTAAAACTGTATAACACATGATAATTTTACTAATACAAAATTCAAAATTAGTGATACACCTATTGCATCTCATACACCTTAATACTATACAATACATGATGGTTATACTGAATTTGAAATTAGTGAATCTCTCTTCATTGTTAAATGACTTTTAATTCAATTTCACAAAAACATGCAACAATTTAAAATTAGGGTTTTATCAACAAAACACAAAATTATCAATTTTAAACACATATCTTAGGAAGTGTGGGTCAGGAAACAACATGTGTAGCTTTTCTTTGCCTTTTTTAGGGATTTCTTCAAGCTTTTTCTTTGGCTCGACTACATTCTTGTTTTTCATCGCTAATGGGTCATGCAATCTCTTGGATCTGTTCTCAGCCCACATTTCATCATCAGAATCATACACATGATTAGCATTAGTATTAGAATCACCAACTCACGATGGACCCTGTTCCATAATCTCAGTAAAAGCACACAAAGAAGAGAAAAATGGAGACTAAAATTCTTACCTTTTAAAAACTTTAGAAATTTAAATACTTGAGGGAGACTCCTATAGAAAATCAAATTGATAGAATAAATTTGTTGCATTACTCCTACTGAAATTCAAATTGATAGAAAATTTGCTCCTAAACGTGAGAAAATATTTTAGGAAAAAAATTAAAGAGGGTAATTGTTAATGGGGAAGTGTGTAGCCTGAAAATAGAATTTTATTTTTGTAAAGTAAAACATGGTAATTGGCTGAAAAAAAAGGTGAAAAATCTATATGTATCTTACATATTTTGGGGGGAAATAAGGGATTTTTAAATTTTTTTTATAATAAGTAGGGATAAATGGATATTAAGGTACGTAAATGAGTGTATTTAAGGAATTTTTGCTTTTTTGTTTTGATATAAATTTACTTGACTTGTAATTCACATGCAAACAGTGTAAACTCACATGTTACACTTTTATGTTGTTTTAAATTGATGAATTGTGCATTCAAATTTTATTGCAGTATTTCAATTTTCCAAAGTTCTTAAAATCTTTTCTAGTTTTCTAATTTAAAAGTCTTTCCTCTATAAGGTGAGTTTGAATTTATTTTATTTTTAATTTATTTAATTAATTTTATACTTTTATATGATATTGTGGATGTATTCTATCTTTTGATACTTATATAAATGTTAATATTTATTTATATTTTGTGTATAGATATGAATCCGTCAAATGTGTACGTACATTCTGGTCCAGTAGAGCATGATGTATTAAAAATTTAAGTTCATCATCGTTTCGAAGAAATTTAGAATGGTAGTTTAAAAGAAGAGAAGTCTTGCTTATATATGCGTCGCAGTGATATTGAATTTTGGCAATATATAAAATATCATCCATTACATTCTCGCATTCTTCAGTATTTTCAAAATTGTAGATTTAAAGGAATTCTTGATGTAGGATGTGTGTCGTATGACTCCAGATTAATTTCTGCTTTAGTTGAAAGGTGGCGTCCAGAAACACATACTTTTCACATGCGAATTGGCGAGGCTACCATAACTTTAAAAGATGTTGAAATTTTATTCGAAATGGTATTAGATGGTAGTCCTGTAATTTTAAATGGAGCTGATGCTTTAGGGATTACTGGTAGACAAGAAATGATTTTTGAATTAACAGGATGGTTACCCGATACTAGTTATTTTGCTTGTGTTAGTAGATTGTTAACATATAACTTGATTGAGTATATTGAAGGTTTGGATGCTATTACTGATCACTCCACTGAGCATGAAGTGCAACAAAGATTTAGATTATATTTGTTATCGTTATGTGGTGGATCAATATTTCCGGATAAATCTAATAATAAGATTAATTTGGACATTTTGATTGACATGAAAAATTTAGATTTAATGTCAACACAAGCATGGGGAGCAGCCACATTATCATATTTGTATAATTACTTATGCCGTGCATCAATGAAAAAATCAAATGAAGTCTGTTTGGATTTCTCTTTTTAGTGCATGTATACATTTTTTAATTAATTATTTTTTATATTAGTAATATACACTTTTAAATTTAAGTGTATTCTAAGTAATGGTGAATTTTATTTATTGTAGATTTGGGCATGGGAAAGAATTATTCCCCTGCAACCATTGCGAAAGCCTCTAAGGACCAATCAACTTGAGCCTTCAACTGCGCTTGCACGTAAATGAACGCGATTTAGAAATCATCAAAATGAGGCATGAACTGTAATCGATGTGATTAGGAATGTACTAGATAATCTAACTGATGAACATGTATTTAATATTATTAGTATTTTAAACTATTCATATTTTTATTCCATTTTAAATGAGGCACTTATGTTTCACTACCCAAGAAAATTATGCGAGTAAAATGACATATACATAGATTCTTGGTAGGTCCTTAAAAGTAAGATATTATAGGCCATTTTATTGTTTATTTGGCAACCTTATTCGGAAGATGTTATTAATGGATTGCCTGAGTGGTGTCGGTCGGAACAACATCTCTGGATGGCACAGGTGCCACTTATTTATGGAATTTATCGTGAGTGGCACATGGTTGATCGTGTTGTGAGACAGTTTGGTTATTCACAACATATTCCTGGACCGTGTACCCAATTTAAAATATATTATTAACAATATTTAAAATGCAGCAAAAAAAACTAAATTCATGTCAACAAATAAATATAATAGATATATCATAATATTAATAACAAGAAAATAAAAATACATCAACCTTAAAACAAAACATAGACAAATATATTTAAAATCGAGTAAGACATCGTACCATTATGTGACCTATCTCCTTACAAATACTACATTTCTAGTCATGCGAGGCGGATCTATATCCATATCATTCTTAAGTCGGCTTCTTACTTGCGTACCACTTGTCCGCAAATATTCAGTATTTGCAATTAAATTAAAAAGAGCTGGTGGCCAATATATTTCATCACTCACTGGGTTAAATGTCTCAATGTATCTTCGTTTGTAATATTTGGTACTGTAGAATTTACTTACATAAGATTTTGGCTCAATTACGCGAAGTCCACAAAATTTGATGGCATGCAAGCAATGCATATGATAATTTCTCCATTTTCCACAAGAATACTTCTTACCTTTTGCAGTAACCTTGTGGACATTTCCACATTTACCATTATAAGCAAAAGTAAGAATTTCAAAAACTCCATCACCAGTGTTATAAGTCATCATATATGTGTGCCCTTGAGCTCTTTGATAATAATCATTAACTTTTTTATCTATCGCAAGAGGCCATGACATATTACTTTGAAGTATGCACTTGCAATATTGTTTCTTTCGACAAAACGATCAACGAGAGCTTTGAACGTCATTCGAACCATGGCAGTCACAGGAAGCCCCCGAGCTTTTTTCAATGAACCATTATATGACTCAGACACATTTATCGTCATGACACCCCATCTACGACCACCATCCTTATACATTGTCCATTTTTTCAAAGGAAATTCATTTAACCATTCATATGCTGCAGGAGACAATGTTTTGATTTGTTCCATCCGTTGCACAAACTTTTTCTTCTGATGCTCAGTAGCAGCCAACCACATTAGTTTTTTTCGAGTTCACTATTTACAATTTTTTTTATTAAAACTTGCTTTTAAGTGTCAAACACAAAATCTATGGTATGTGTTGGGTGGATTCAACCAATCATAAGATTGAACACGTTGTAAGATTCCTTGATGACGGTCAGAAATAAGACTAAATCCTTGTCGTTCACAAATAACATGTGTTCATAATGACTTCAGAAACCACGATCAAGACTCAAAACTCTCATGTGCAGCTAAAACATATGCAAGTGGAAAAATATTTCCATTCGCATCAATCCCGACTGGCCTACAACTTTTGAAACCATCAATGCTCTGTTTAAAAGCCCAAAAAAGAAATCTAAAAATTTGCTCACCTTGCATTGTTGTAGAATGATGCTCCAACTCGATAATAGTGCCTGAATTGAATAATTGTAGTGCAGCCATGTATCGAGGTAATGCCTTAAATGAACTCTCAAAATCACCATAAACCATTCGAAATGTTTTGTTCGAACTTTTTGTGCTTTTCTATAACTAGGAGTTAGTGATGCTATCCTCTGATAATTTCACGGATCATCTTAATATTTATGTCTGAATTTTGCATTACATATGGTATTAAAGAAGTGGTAATCATGTTATCATTCAAATTGAAATGATCCTCGTTATAATTATCTGTAAGACAAGTATGCGGTTCGACCATTTTTCCCGTCTTCCACATACCGCTTGAAATCTCACTATACCGAATCATACAATCACACCCTAACTCATGACGCTTGCAAATAACTCTCCAACTTTTACTCTTGGAGTGATCACAAAGAAATTCTTTTTTAATAGCAAGACTGTATGCTCTTACTGCAGATTTCATTTGCAACTTATTCATGAATAACATACCTAGTTGCATATACAATTAAATTAATCAACATAAAATAATAAATAAATAAATAAACAACTACAATATATTTAATTTCCAACAATCAAACCTGATTGGATATGTTTAGGATTATTTGAGTTCCAAAGTGTCGTTCGAATTGAACCGTCATCTCTCGTATAGATAAAATCTTCTGCATTTTCTTCAGTGTGATCTAAGTATGGAATCGTTGTAGAATGATAATTAATACTTTGATCTTCAACGGATGCATTAGGTGTATTATCCACATTATCATCATCATCATCATACATATCATCACTGTCTGTTAATCCATGCTCCAAAGGTTTATCATTGTGCAACTCACCAACTCGTTCATCACCCATAACATTATTATTTACAATTTGTGTACAATAACTCACTGCATTTTGAATTTGATCATACCTATAAAAATAATAATATAAATATATTACATATAAGAAAAATAATTTTAAAAAGTACGAAAACATTACTTTATTTACCTATTAGTTGAATCCGATGAAAAAAAAATTCAATTTTGGCTAGATTCTCCCATTATGGCACAATTTAATTCGAAGTAACGATCGGGAGTACATGTATGAATATATAGGTACATTGTGTTTATGAAATCGCTACGTGAAAAGCGATATTTAAAAAACTAAAATCGCTATAGTAACAGCGATTTAATATTTAAAAAATGATAATAATTTAAGTAAAATCACTAGAAAGACAGCGATTTACTACCATTTATAAAATTAAAGTAGACAGGATTACTACCATCAAAAAATAAAGTAAATTAAAATAATTTGAAGAAAATAAAAAAAAAATTGCACAAATTTTACTACACAAAAATACGGAGGATTATTTTTTTGAGCAATTTAAAAAAAAACTAAATAAAAAAAAATATGAAAGTCGCTGCCAGATTTAATTGAATTTTTTTTTAAAAAAGTGAAAATTGCTGCCTATGCATTGAAATTAAAAAAAAAATTAAAATAGTGTTAAATCGCGCAATTTGATTAATTTTTTAAAACAATTATAAATAGCTGCTTAATTAAAAAATTAAAAAAAGAAAGAAAATCGTTGCCTATGCAGCGATAAAAAAATTGTAAATCGCTGCCAAGGAGCGTTTGATTAAATTTTAAAAAAAAGCTAAAGTGATTTATTTTTTTTTTTTTAATTTTTTTTTTGACTTCTAAAAAAATAAATTGGTACACAAATCGCTAGGCAGCGATTTGTCATTTTATTTATATTTTTTAAAAAAATTCTAATAAATAATTAAAAAAATTAAGATAAATCGTTGTCTAGGCAGGATTTATTGAATAATCATTAAAAAAGAATTTTATATTGTAAATCGCTACAATGGCAGCGATTTAGTTTAAATTTTTAAAAAAAATCATTAAATTTAGCAAATTGCTGGTGTTGCAGCGATTTTACTTTTTCCGGCAAGCAAAATCGCTGCTCTACCAGCGATTTTGTCATTTTGGTTAAATTTGAAATTTATACAGCGTTTTAGAATTTTTGTTAACATTTATATCCATTAGGCTCGCGACTCTATAAAATTGTATATTATTATATATGGATGTATAAATACCCCTTATAAGGATATATAATATTGTATATTACATATATAAGGCAAGATAAAAAAAAATACCATATATAAGGCAGATAAAAAATAAATCGATGAAACAAAAAAGAATATAAACAAGAAAAGAAAATTAATAAAGCATGTAGAAGAAAAGACATTACATAATACGTAAATATGAACAATAATATGTGCATTATCTGATACTTCATTATGTTAATCTAAATTATGAAGAGTGTGTATTATATCAATACTTATTTATCAATTAAAAAATATTGGAGGAAAAAGATATACTTTACCAACTTTCAATTGAAACATAATAATTTTATAAATAACTAATTTATACAAATTCAATAATGGGATATAGAAAAATGAATTCAATAGATTTGAAAGCAAGAAGATTGATTGTTTTTTATTCTTTGAGTTTTTCAATCTATATTTTAATGAATCTAATTTTTATGAACAATGCAATATGTGTATTATCTAAATACTTATTCATCAATCCAAATACATATTTCGGAAAAAAAGATACTATATCAACGTCCAATTAAAAAATAATATTCTTGTAATAACTTGTTTCTTTTTTTCAAATTTAATAATGGAATATTGAAAGTCAAATAAATAGAATTTAAAACAATTAGATTTGATTGTATTTGATCCTTGAACTAAGAGATATAATGCAATGGCTCAATTTCTTATTTTTCATGTTTTTCAACATCAAGCACCTGGATCAAAGAGACAAAATAGAGTAATTCATATGTCAAGATAAAACAAAAAGATGTGGACATTGTGGGTAGACAATTAACAATGACTACATATTGATTTTGCAAAACATAAATAAATTGAGAAAAGCACAAGTATTTTTTCAACATATGTCCAAAATTTTAGAGACACTTATATTATATTATGGTTCTATTATCCTCTGAACTTATTTTATAAGTAATTTTCTATCCCTTTTCGTCTACGTGGTACTAGTTTGAAAAAAAAGTCCATCGTCGTTGGGCCCACATGATAGTGCCACGTAGGCCGAAAAGGGGTAAAAAATTATAAATAAAATAAGTTCAGGGGGTAATAGGACGTTAGTATAGTATAAGTGTGTCTCTAAGATTTCGGGCATTGGTTGAGGGGGTACTTGTACATTATCCCAAATAAATTTATAACTTACATAAATCCCATAGTGAAAAATCTAAACTACATTTTATCCCTACTCTTTTCTATTTTACAAAAATCACTTAAAAGTTATAGCATCCGGATACATTATAGGCAGCAGGATACATAAATTCAGATACTTTAAATTCGTTAATTGTTTCTCTTAACAAGGAATCTAAATCTATAATTAATTATCAATCCCATGAATCACGCAAAACAGATTGTTATCAATCTATTTCAATCTGTAACAGATTCTGAGAATTTAAAGTTCAAATTTGTTTTTCCTTTATTAATCCCAAATAATAACAGATTCAAAATACATGACGAACTTATCGATTTTTGTTTAGATATACAGGAATTTGTTGAGCGATCTGAGTTATAAACGATATAATAGTGATGAAATAATTGTTGGGCAAACAATTTCTTTTGTAATCTCGAATCATTCATTACAGCTGAATGGAATCCAGTCCGTTATTGATACAACAAACAACATGGATAGAGAAATACATGAATGTTACATCCGACGATCTTCAAAAGAACACGAACAGATCTATTAATAGTGGTTCAACTTTCTTGATTCTGATAAATTTTTAGTGTTTTTGTTCAAATAAGAGTGCAAAAAGTAATTAAATAATGTGATTTTTAATTTGGTACAGATGTAGATGAAGGTATTACTGATGGAGATGCCACCAAGTTTTTTTTCATTTCCAATTTGCCTTGACTAGAAATCAAGCAAGTTCTTTTCTATCTTTTCATGTTTGTTAATATTTGAACAGTTAGAAAACTTGATCACTCTTGATTCGAAAATATTAAAAAATAATATTTTATTTAATGTATCATTGACTTATTTAATGTTTGCAGGTTGTTGCAATCATCTGCAGTTATTCTTTTAGTTTATAAATCTGTAAGATGATACTGCTAGCCTTTAGCGAGATACATAATTGTAGGAGATTTTGACAAGACGAAATATCTTGTGCCAACACAGTTGCTATTTTGAAGAGCAAGAATACTACAGATATCTTCCCCACTGCTTTTGATTACTAAATTGTTGTGAATATTAGATACAATTGTAACGACCTGTTTAGTCGTTTTGAGCAGCAGATTTTTAATTCTGGAAAAACTGGCCAAGACTACGGGCACTGCGACGGACCGTCACAGGCACGACGGCCCGTCGAGGGTGCAGGGTGTCAGCATACTTAGAATTCTGAAATTGGGTACTGAAAATCGACTCTCTGTAAATTGTGACGGACTTGCAGGACGTGCCGTCACATCCACGACGAACCGTCGTGAGTTTCCGTTGCAAAACACTTCAACTTTTGAGAATTTGGTACAAGAAACGAGTTCTGACCGTCATGACGGAGGTGCAGGACGGACCGTCACAGGGGTGACGGGCCGTCACAGCCCACCTGGAATCTGGGGAGGTTGCGACGACCACCGTGACGGACCGTCGCAGGCACGACGGCCCGTCACAGGTCACGCAGATCCCAGTCAGAATAGGATTTCTCCACACGTTTTAAGGGTCGTTTTTGACTATTCTTTCCTTAATTATAAAGATTGAGGGTTAACATTAATAAGTCTAATTACTTAGGGGTTAAAAGAGGTAACCTTAAGTTAATTAGGGGGTTTTATTGTCCTCTTTATTCTTAATTATTTGTTAATTAGGGTAAAGGAAAGAGGGTTTGAATAAACAAAAGAGAAAGAACAGAAGAGAAAGAAGAAACGAATTGAGAGAGTATTGATCGATCGAAGAGGGAAGAGGAATAACAAAGCTTGGAGATCTCTTGTTGATTCCATTCTTCGGTGGAGGTAGGTTATGGTTTTTTACGATATTCGTAGTGAACTCTTAATAGTGAATAATATGTGTTGATGATATTGTAAACCTGTCTATATGCTCATTGTATGCTTGCATGAATATGATTTGTGATTTTGATAAAACAAGCATGATGAAAAATTGAATCCCAAATCTTGAAAGAAACTTTAATCTATGATATTAATGATGATGCCTTGGTATAAAAGAAGGCTTGATGAATTAAAGTAAGGGGATTGATGATGCCTTGGTATAGAGAAGGCTTGATGAATGGATAGAATGATGTTAGTGGATCGGAGTGTCACTTTGACACATAGTATTAGTGGGATCGGTGTCACGTTCCGACACATAGATTAGGGGATCGGAGTGTCACGTACCGACACATATAGGGGATCGGAGTGTCACGTTCCGACACATATAGGGGATCAGAGTGTCACGTACCGACACATATAGGGGATCGGAGTGTCACGAACCGACACGTAGAATTAGGGGATCGGAGTGTCACGTACCGACACATAGTGGTAGGGGATCGGAGTGTCACGTACCGACACAAGAGGAAGAAAGATAATGAATCTTGAAAGATGATAATATACTCAACATAATGAACTTATTTCCCAAATGAGTGTGGTATTGAGGCTTGAGTCCTCATGGATGAACTTGATGGTATTTATTGACGATTATAATACTTGTTGTTGCTACATGTTGAGCTTATAGTTGATTTATAATATTACTTGATATATATTGTCTTCTATTTCGAGTTGGCCGATGATATCTACCAGTACTTGTGGTTGTACTGACCCCCTACTTTTATGTTTTCTTCTTTGTATTTGTGTAATGCAGCAAACGTTCCGTCAACTTCAACACAACAGTAAATCAAGCCAGTCTTCACTACTTTCGGAAATTCAGGGTGAGCTAATGCGTCTAGCTTGGACTGGATCTTCTTCTTCAAGTCTTGATGCCTTGAACTTCCGGCATGGACTAGCTCTTTAGTTATTTTGTTCTTAGACATTTTAGTTTAGTAATTTGAGGATAGATGTTCTTGTGATGATGACTTCCAGATTTTGGGGATAATAATAATAGTTTTGATTGTTTTTTATTAGAGTTAAGTCTTCCGCATTATTTTCTTTGTTGATTTGTATTAAATGTTAAAGGTTAGATTGGTTGGTTCGCTCACATAGGAGGGTAAATGTGGGTGCCAGTCGCGCCCCCGATTTGGGTCGTGACAAACTTGGTATCAGAGCATTAGGTTCGTTGGTCTCATCACACAAGAACGAGTTTAGTAGAGTCTTAAGGAACGGTAGGGGGACGCCTTTACTTTTCTTGAGAGGCTATAAGACTTTAGGAAAATTCCATTCTTTCATTCTTTCTTTCGTGCTACTACTTGAGTCCAATTGGTATCTAGGTGATACAAATTGGTATCTGACCATCTTCACTCTATTTCGCAGATGGTTAGAACTAGAGCAACGACCGCACCAGCAGCAACACGGAAAGACAGAAACGACTGAGCCAGCCACTGGGGCTGTGGCTCGAGGAAGAACAGCGGCAAGAGGCCGTGGAAGAGGTCGTGGGAGGACGTCCTCTAGAGGAAGAGGACGAGCACCTAGCCCATCTGATACTAGGGCAGTGACTCCTCCACCGACTGAGGAGGTGTAAGAGAGGGTGAGAAGGGGAAACTGAACAAGTGCAAAATGAGAAATTCACCCCAACCTACCCCAGAGATGATCAACCAGTTCTTGCTTATCTTAGCGGGTTATCTGATCAGGGTCAGGCACCTCCAGTGGTTTCTGCACCAACACCCCCGGTTTCAGAGATACGACATGCGGCTACTATGGCTCCCCGCATGGATGCATCATTTGGAATAGGCACATTTCCACGACTGACTACTGGCCTATTATGACAAATGATCAGCATGAACTTTTCAGTAAGTTCTTGAAATTGAAACCTCCAGTCTTCAAGGGTGCAGAATCTGAGATGCTTATGATTTTCTGGTTGATTGTCATGAGCTACTACACAAGATGGGGATAGTAGAACGGTTTGGCGTTGAGTTCGTGAGCTATCAGTTTCAAGGGAACGCCAAAATGTGGTGGCGATCACATGTTGAGTGTCAACCAACAGAGGCACCACCTATGACTTGGGAATCATTCTCTACCCTGTTTATGGAGAAGTATATCCCAAGGACTTTGAGAGATAAAAAAGGGATGAGTTCTTGAGTCTAGAGCAAGGGAGGATGACAGTTAACGCGTATGAGGCTAAATTTCGCGCACTATCCAGATATGCCACCCAACTTGTTTCAGTCCACAAGAACGGATTCGCCGTTTCGTGAAGGGGTTGAGGTCGGAGTTGCGGATTTCAGCCTTACAGGTAGCGGCAACGGCAACATCCTTCCAAGGTGGTAGACTTTGTGATAGAGGTGGAAGGAGTGAAGCCAGATGACTTCACCACGACATCGACATCAAAGAGTTTCGAAGGGGAGGTGAGTTTAATGGTTCTTACTCTAGAGGACAGAACTCCGGAGGTCACTCAGTTCGACCAATTCAGTCTTCACTACAGACTGTAGTTGGGGGTCCACCTCAGAACGGTCAACACTACTCGAGAGACCTATGCCTGACTCCAGAGAGTGCTATGGATGTGGGGAGATTGGACATATTAGGAGGAATTGTCCAAAACAGAGTTACAGACCCCCACTAGCTAGAGGTAGGGGTGGTCATGGTAGAGGCCGTTTTTCTGGAGGACGTGGTGGTCGAGGTAATGGTGGTCACCAAAACGGCAGAGGTGATGGGCAAAACGGAGCCACTACTACACAACATGGTAGGGGCAACGGACAGACGAATGATAGGGCCCATTGTTTGCTTTCCCTGGGAGATCTGAAGCGGAGGCATCTGATGCTGTTATCACAGGTAATCTTTTGGTTTGTGATTGCATGGCATCTGTATTATTTGACCCTGGCTCCACGTTTTCATATGTATCTTCCTCATTTGCTAATGGTCTAAATTTACATTGTGAATTACTTGACATGCCTATTCCGTTTCTCTACTCCGGTGGTGAGTCTGTGATAGTCGAAAAAGTGTATAGGTCTTGTTTGGTGAATTTTGTGGGAGCAACACTTATGTAGATTTGGTTATTTTAGAAATGGTGACTTTGATGTAATTCTGGGTATGACTTGGCTTTCTCCGAATTTTGCGATTTTGGATTGTAATGCTAAAACGTGACGTTAGCCAAGCCTGGGGCAGATCCGTTAGTGTGGGAGGGTGACTACACTCCCAATCCGGTGCGTATCATCTCCTTTCTTCGTGCTAAGAAAATGGTGAGTAAGGGTGTTTAGCTTTCTTGGCACATCTCAAGATGACACTACTCAAGTACCTCGATTGAGTCAGTTTCGGTAGTCCGTGAGTTTTTGGATGTGTTCCCTGCAGATCTTCCTGGTATGCCACCAGATAGGGATATACTTCTGCATTGATTTGGAACCAGGTACTCGCCCCATTTCTATACCCCCTTATAGAATGGCTCCCGCAGAGTTAAGAGAGTTAAAGGCACAACTTCAAGAGTTGTTGAGCAAAGGCTTCATTAGACCAAGTGCATCTCCTTGGGGTGCTCCGGTGCTATTTGTGAAGAAGAAGGATGGGAGTTTCCGAATGTGCATAGATTACCGACAGTTGAACAAAGTAACTATTAAGAACAAGTACCCCATTCCTCGCATTGATGACTTTTCGATCAGTTACAAGGTGCTTGTGTCTTCTCAAAAATTGACTTGAGGTCCGGTTATCACCAATTGAAAATACGAGCAACGGATGTGCCAAAGACTGACTGCTTTTCGAACTAGGTATGGGCATTATGAATTTGTGGTAATGTCGTTTGGTCTTACTAATGCCCCTGCTGCCTTCATGAGCTTGATGAACGGGATTTTCAAGCCATACTTGGACCTCTTTGTGATTGTGTTTTTGATGATATACTGATATACTCCAAAGTAAGAAGGAACATGAGGAGCATTTGAATGGTGTTAGAGTTGTTGAGAAGAAAAAGCTTTATGCGAAATTCTCCAAGTGTGAGTTTTGGCTAGATTCAGTGTCCTTCTTGGGGCACGTGTTTCTAAGGATGGAGTGATGGTGGATCCATCCAAGATTGAGACAGTGAAGAATTGGGTAAGACCTACAAACGTGTCAGAAATAAGGAGTTTTGGGGTTTAGCTAGCTACTACCGCCGATTCGTCAAGGGATTCTCTTCTATTGCTTCCCAATTGACGAACTTGACTAAGCAAAATGTTCCATTTGTATGGTCAGATGAATGTGAGGAAAGCTTCCAGAAGCTTAAGACTTGTTGACTACCGCGCCTATCCTCACCTTGCCGGTAGAGGGTAAAACTTCATTGTTTATTGTGATGCATCCTATTCTGGGTTGGGTGCAGTGCTAATGCAAGAGAAGAATGTGATTGCTTATGCTTCGAGGCAATTAAAGGTGCATGAACGTAACTATCCGACCCATGATTTGGAGTTGGCCGCGGTAGTATTTGCACTAAAGCAATGGAGACATTACTTGTATGGGGTTAAGTGTGAAGTCTACACGGACCATCGTAGCCTACAGTATGTATTCACTCAGAAAGACTTGAACTTGAGACAGAGGAGATGATGATGGAACTACTGAAGGACTACGACATCACTATCTTGTATCATCCGGGAAAAGCAAATGTTGTGGCAGATGCTTTGAGTAGAAAGGCGGAAGCATGGGAAGTCTAGCTCATTTGCAAGCTTCTAGACGCCCATTGGCTAGAGAAGTGCAGATTCTGGCTAATGACCTTATGAGGTTGGAAATAAATGAGAAGGGAGGATTGTTAGCGGTGTAGAGGCAAAATCTTCTTTTCTTGATCAGATTAAGGGGAAACAGTTTGATGATGAGAAGCTAAGTCGAATCCGAGATAAAGTGTTGCAAGGAGAGGCTAAAGAGGCAATAATTGATGAGGAAGGTGTTTTGAGAATTAAGGAAGGGTATGTGTACCCGCATCGATGATTTGATCACCACTATTCTTACAGAGGCTCATAGTTCCGGAATTCTATACATCCTGGTGCAACCAAGATGTATCGCGACCTAAAGCAACACTTCTGGTGGAGTAGAATGAAGCGTGATATTGTTGAGTTTGTTGCCAAATGTCCAAATTGTCAACAAGTAAAGTATGAACACCAGAGGCCCGAGGAACACTTCAGAGATGCCCATTCCTGAATGGAAGTGGGAGAGAATCGCGATGGACTTCGTGGTTGGTCTTCCCAAGACATTGAGTAAGTATGACTCTATTTGGGTGATTGTTGATAGGTTAACTAAGTCCGCTCACTTCATTCCGGTCAAGGTGACCTACAATGCAGAGAAGTTAGCCAAGATCTACATCTCAGAGATCGTTCGGTTGCATGGAGTTCCACTCTCCATCATATCAGATAGAGGTACGCAGTTTACTTCTAAGTTTTGGAGGACATTACATGCTGAATTAGGTACTAGGTTGGACCTTAGCACTGCATTTCACCCTCAGACCGATGGTCAGTCTGAGCGAACGATTCAAGTGTTGGAGGATATGCTTCGTGCATGTGTGATAGAGTTTGGTGCCATTGGGATAGCTTTTTACCTTGGCAGAGTTTTCATACAATAATAGCTATCACTCCAGTATTGACATGGCTCCATTTGAAGCATTGTATGGGAGGAGGTGTAGATCTCCCATTGGTTGGTTTGATGCCTTTGAAGTTAGACCTTGGGGGACTGATCTGTTGAGAGATTCTATGGAGAAGGTGAAAGCTATTCAAGAAAAGCTTTTGGCGGCTCAAAGTAGACAAAAGGAGTATGCAGACCGAAAGGTTAGAGACTTGGAGTTCATGGAAGGTGAACAAGTCTTGTTGAAGGTCTCACCCATGAAAGGGGTGATGCGGTTCGGAAAAAGGGGTAAGTTAGAGTCCAAGGTATATTGGACCATTTGAAGCGCTTAAGCGAATAGGGGAGGTGGCTTATGAATTAGCCTTGCCCCCAGGGCTGTCCGGAGTGCATCCGGTGTTTCATGTGTCCATGTTGAAGAGATACCACGGAGATGGAAACTACATTATCCGTTGGGATTCAGTTTTGTTGGATGAGAACTTGACTTATGAAGAGGAACCGGTTGCTATTTTAGATAGAGAGTTTCGCAAGTTGAGGTCGAGAGAGATTGCATCCATCAAATTCAATGGAAGAATCGACCGGTTGAAAGCTACTTGGGAGAAGGAGGCAGATATGCAAGAAAAATATCCACATCTGTTTACAGATTCAGGTACTCCTTTTCGCCATTGTTTTTCTTCCTTTGATCGTTCGGGGACGAACGATGGGTAAATTGGTATCTATTGTAACGACCTGTTTAGTCGTTTTGAGCAGCAGATTTTAATTCTGGAAAAACTGGCCAAGACTACGGGCACTGCGACGGACCGTCACAGGCACGACGGCCCGTCGAGGGTGCAGCGTGTCGCATACTTAGAATTCTGAAATTGGGTACTGAAAATCGACTCTCTGTAAATTGTGACGGACCTGCAGGACGTGCCGTCACATCCACGACGAACCGTCGTGAGTTTCCGTTGCAAAACACTTCAACTTTTGAGAATTTGGTACAAGAAACGAGTTTCTGACCGTCATGACGGAGGTGCAGGACGGACCGTCACAGGGGTGACGGGCCGTCACACACGCCACCTGAATCGGGGAGGTTGCGACGACCACCGTGACGGACCGTCGCAGGCACGACGGCCCGTCACAGGCACGCAGATCCCAGTCAGAATAGGATTTCTCCACACGTTTTAAGGGTCGTTTTTGACTATTCTTTCCTTAATTATAAAGATGAGGGTTACATTAATAAGTCTAATTACTTAGGGGTTAAAAGAGGTAACCTTAAGTTAATTAGGGGGTTTTATTGTCCTCTTTTTTCTTAATTATTTTTAATTAGGGTAAAGAAAGAGGGTTTGAATAAAACAAAAGAGAAAGAACAAGAGAGAAAAGAGAGAAACGAATTGAGAGAGTATTGATCGATCGAAGAGGGAAGAGGATAACAAAGCTTGAAGATCTCTTGTTGATTCCAATTCTTCGGTGGAGGTGGTTATGGTTATTTTACGATATTCGTATGAACTCTTAATAGTGAATAATATTGTTGATGATATTGTAAACCTGTCTATATGCTCATTGTATGCTTGCATGAATATGATTATGTGATTTTGATAAAACAAGCATGATGAAAACCATTGAATCCCAAATCTTGAAAGAAACTTTAATCTATGATATTAATGATGATGCCTTGGTATAAAGAAGGCTTGATGAATTAAAGTAAGGGATTGATGATGCCTTGGTATAGAGAAGGCTTGATGAATGGATAAATGATGTTAGTGGATCGGAGTGTCACGTTCTGACACATAGTATTAGTGGGACGGTGTCACGAACCGACACGTAGAATTAGGGGATCGGAGTGTCACGTACCGACACATATAGGGGATCGGAGTGTCACGTTCCGAACACATATAGGGGTCAGAGTGTCACGTACCGACACATATAGGGGATCGGGTGTCACGAACCGACACGTAGAATTAGGGGATCGGAGTGTCACGTACCGACACATAGTGGTAGGGGATCGGAGTGTCACGTACCGACACAAGAGGAAGAAAGATAATGAATCTTGAAAGATGATAATATACTCAACATAATGAACTTATTTCCCAAATGAGTGTGGTATTGAGGCTTGATCCTCAT
Organism: Solanum peruvianum; assembly: GCA_027705065.1. Classification (NCBI taxonomy): domain Eukaryota; kingdom Viridiplantae; phylum Streptophyta; class Magnoliopsida; order Solanales; family Solanaceae; genus Solanum; species Solanum peruvianum. Next base: position 33,157,188 of record JAKWJD010001760.1, on the reverse strand, counting down.
GGATGAACTTGATGGTATTTATTGACGATTATAATACTTGTTGTTGCTACATGTTGAGCTTATAGTTGATTTATAATATTACTTGATATATATTCTTCTATTTCGAGTTGGCCGATGATATCTACCAGTACTTGTGGTTGTACTGACCCCCTACTTTTATGTTTTCTTTTCTTGTATTTGTGTAATGCAGCAAACGTTCCGTCAACTTCAACACAACAGTAAATCAAGCCAGTCTTCACTACTTCGGAATTCAGGGTGAGCTAATGCGTCTAGCTTGGACTGGATCTTCTTCTTCAAGTCTTGATGCCTTGAACTTCCGGCATGGACTAGCTTCTTTAGTTATTTTTGTTTCTAGACATTTTAGTTTAGTAATTTGAGGATAGATGTTCTTGTGATGATGACTTCCAGATTTTGGGGATAATAATAATAGTTTTGAATTGTTTTTATTAATGAGTTAAGTCTTCCGCTTATTTTCTTTTGTTGATTCTGTATTAAAATGTTAAAGGTTAGATTGGTTGGTTCGCTCACATAGGAGGGTAAATGTGGGTGCCAGTCGCGCCCCCGATTTGGGTCGTGACAACAATAATACATATCTGTAGAGCAAGAATGTTATGGTACATCTCCAATTTTCTGAATTTGCTATGTATTCCCCTCTATTTTTTTATTTTTAAATGGAAATTGATATATAAGTCGTGATACGTTACTTATTACAGGTTGATACATAACTAGTTTGACGTATATGTATGTGTTTTTAGATCTTCGAGTTAGTATGTTGATAAATAAAGTATCGGATACATGTGAATTTAGTTTTATTTATTTATTATTTGTGCTTTAATATATCTTTTTAGTTTTGAATTTGTATGTTGATATATGAGTCATGATACATTTGGTTAAAACTTGATACATTACTAGTTTGACATATATAGTAATGAGTTTTTAGAGTTGTGAGTCAGTGTATTCTTGATATAAAACGTCATGATACATTAATATTTATGCATTTTATTGTGTTTGCGAAAAAATATATTCTATAGATGATAAATTATACATGTAATTTTTTGTAAACACATCAAAATGTTTGCCAATGAGGGTATGTATCTAGTGATATTTATATTTTGTATCTCATATTAAGTATAAGTTAGTTGTGTGATTGATTGTAATTGGCACGTAGAAATAACTATTTTAAGGGATGTGTCAATATTTTCTTTTTAATAATGACATGTTATTGCATCATCTGAGTATCTTTATTTAGTTTATGTTTCTCAAAAAGATGCATTATTTGTTTTGAAAGATAAATAAGCAAATATGAAAGACTCAATTATTCCATTACCAGATAATGAAATTATCTTACCACCTATATACAAAAGAATAGTTGGATGATCACTAAAAGAAAGGAAAAAACCTTAAGTGATAAGTCAACAACGAGCACAAACTTTTGTGGACATTATAGACATGAAAGTCACAACACGCGATCCTGTAATTTCTTACCCCAAAAAGAAGTTATATATTTCTTTTAGTAAAAAAACATTGAACTTTTAATATATTATAATGTTGCTATTATTATATAAAAATTTGTTCAACTTTGTATACATTTTCTGCTTGATAATGATTATATCACATTGTTAAACTATTAAATTTTATAAACATGGTACAATGTTTATATAGGTATATTTTTCTATTATCATGATCGTGAACTACTGCATTTACTGCAATTTATGAAAAACATCACATATATAAAAGGAATGAAAATAATATAATATATTTGATACATTAATTTATGTAGCTGATACATATTGAAATATACATTGTAGATGTTAGTTCTCAACTGTATCAACAACTTAATAAACAACCTCTTGAATGATAAAATTGCGTGATACTTAAATTTATAAAGCTTATCTATATCAGATAATTTAAAGATATCCTATTTTGTAAAGCAATATAATTACAACAACAAAAAATAAAGAAAAATATACATAGTGAGATTAAAAAATAAAATATATTGAAAATTAAATTCAAAATTTTTTTTTATAGAGAAACATTCTAAAACTTAATTTAATGTATTTTTAAAAATGTAAAACATTCAAATGGATTTGTCCACAAATAATAATGACTATTCTCTAAAACTTGATATATTATGTATTGTAGCAGTGATGTATCGGAGCTATACTAACACTAACAAAAATTAAATTAAGAATCAAAATAAACAAGATATATTGAAAATTTGTATTTTTGATAGTGTTGATCGTGTAATGATAGATCCAAATTTTTTCTTTTTTTTTGAGTGTTAATAGATTTAGAACTCGAGTATGCTTCTTTTTTCGACTTCTTCGCTTTCAAATTCTTCATGACTAACTATTGTTACGTTGATTAGACCTATTTTCATGAAAATTTTCATCATCAGAATCAAATACACAAGGTACCATATCTTCAGTAGGTGAAATTAATTTTCATAATAAATTCAATACTAAAAGAGGAAGCAGAATCATATGTATCAGAAATCTGAATTCAAAATCACAATTTTTTTAAAAAATCAACCCTACCAGAAACAAACTTCAATTTTTCGTCGTTTTCTTCACAAAATTTTCCAGCAATGTTCATGATAACAACCGCCAATGATAAAATATCTAATGCCGATGTTAGCCCAAGCGACAATGTCGTAATTGTAGATGCAAAATCTTAACAGAATTAGTTTTAAAAATGACAATTGAAGAACTTGAAAGAAAAAAATTGATAAAGAAATAATTCTATCTTTTTAGGAACTTAAAATTGATGAACTGAAGAGAGAATACATGTGAAATTTAAAAATGGAGTGATGAATCTAACTGATAATATGAGAGTAATTTTAGGCATAACAATAGGAATAAAATCGTTGGATAGGAAGGGCTAGGAATAATGTATCCAGAAAAGGAGAGAAAAAGAAGAAAAAAGAATTTCTGAAATATTTTGAAATGGTAAATTTTTTTAGAAAATATTAAAAAAATATTGTATATTTAGATAATTTTATCCTACGGTACTTACGTCGACACTTAGAAGAGATCTTATTTAATTAAATTTAAAGTACAATCATTTTGCTATATTTATCTTAAATTTTATATCTTTTGTTGAATCATATGATGAATATCAATTATGTATTTTTGATAATCAATAAACTACAAATTATATAATGAGACTATAAATATAACAAATCAAAATTCTTTATGCATTTTTAAGACTATTATTTTTCAAGTAACATTTTCTTATAAAGAATTAATACTTCAAATTAAAAAAGATACGTACATTATTAAAATGAATACTCTTTTTTTACCCACCTTTTTTTCCTTGACAGTTGCATACACTTCTACCTACCCAACCAGGCCAATACAAATATCCCTCCCAACACTTATACTCCCTCCCCTCATCCCCGTACATGCACCCATACACACAACAACACACTTATTGAAGTACTAACAATTCCAACAAAAAAAAAAACTATTCTATAAACTTGTCCTAATAAATCTATAACAAACTAAAAAAAAAAAACACTTCATCAATAACCTAACCAAAAAAAGAAAAAACGTTAGTGTTTGTTGTTTGTATATGTGTTACTTTCTTGATTTTGTTTTATACAATAATGTTGACTTAATAAGAAATTTTGGAGATATTTTTCTTTTGAAATTTGCGGACTTAAATATGACATGATATTTTTTGTGATTATATATAATAATAGGTATATATCCAATTGAGTATGGACGTAATTCATCGAAATATACTTAGTTGAAAATCTCAAAACGAAATTAATCGTGGGAAATTCTAATAAGGGTTATTGATGTTTTAGTACATTATTAGTTTAAAATTTATGATCTTTAATATATTACGTTTACATAATCATATTCTAAAAACATAAAACTTTTTTTTTTTTTAAAAAAAGAATGATCTCCTTTCCGTTTTAGTCTGTTTAAAAAAAGATCACTTTCTTTTTTATAACATTTTAATTTCATCTTTCCACGTGACATGTTTAATGTCACAAGATTAAAAACAATTTTTGTACATTTGACCTAACTTTAATTTAGGATCACAAAATTCAAAAGTCTTTTTATATTCTTAAACTTTGTGTTAAGTCAAATCAGGACATTTTTTACGAAACGACGAAAGTAACTTGTGTTTTAATTTAATTCATCGGCAATATGCTTGTCAGAAGTAGCTTGGTAAGAACCTATTTTTTTTTGGTAACTATTTTCATTAATTACCAGAACAACTTTACAAAACAAAGCAGCTAACACAGCATGCTTGATCAAATACAAATCAAAATAACACCAACACTACTCACTATATCTTCCTATTACAAATGAGATTGTTAATAGTACTAGAAGATCTAACAATAGTTGCATAGGCTATCTTCTTGACTACCTCTTCTATCACACATTTCTTGTCTTCAAAAATTCTCTTGTTTCTCTCATTCCATATAGTGTAGACACTTTCAGCTAGAATCATCTTGAACAACTGAGCTTGTATAGTCTTTCCTTTCCCATTTTTTATACTCCAGTTCACAAATTGTATCCAAGTATTTGGCCTGTTGCTGCAGATACCAGCCCATGCCAAGGTTCTCTCCCAAACTTCTTCTGCATATTGACACTGCAAGAATATATGATCCATGCTTTCCTCTTCATTTCTACACAATACACAGGTTGTATCATGTACCACTCCCCAGGCTGCTAATCTGTCCACTGTTGCAAGCCTTCTATTCAACAGCACCCATAATGTGAAGATAGCTTTTGGTCTTGCTGCATTTTTGAACATTAACATTTCCATACAGGCTTAGCTTGCTCACCTCTTAAG